>JAHUXG010016477.1:0-122326 GCA_020740815.1 Sciurus niger
GAGCAACTCGTTCTGCTGACCCTAGCTATGATGTTGCTTTTCCTCCCACGTCAGCTTGTGTATTTCCTCTTTTATGTTTCTACCATCTAACATTTCTAATAACACCTCTTAACTGTTCACTAACCGTGTGCTATCTCTCACAATGCTGGAATGGTTCTTTTGTCATCCGTGCAATTTGCACATTTCTATCTTCCTACCAGTCCTAGTTTCTGTTGCAGATATAGAATTGCCAGTGCTATTATCAAGAAACAGAAGAGGCTTTGACATTGCAACAGCTGTGATCATTGCCACCACAGTCCTTGCAGTAGCAGCATTGACACAACCATAACAACGATCATTTGGCCAAAAATGCAGCTGCAGCCTTGCAGACCATAGAGACTCTATCGGAAAGTGGACTCACTATAAGAACAATTGAATACCTTGCAAGAACTTTTGGGACTGGGATGTGTTTATTCCCTGAGAGCTGTTTTGTGTTACCCATATTGTAACTCCATTGGGATGTATATTGTTTCTGTATTTAATATGACTATATGGTTCTTCTTCTGTTTATAGATTTGTCAAACAGCGGGCAAGCTTAGGAGCTATGGTGGTACTCCTCTGCCTTGGCCTCCTTCTCTTCATTCGTTTTGGCATGCATCTACGAGCTAGCCAATAGAGAGATCAAATTATCTTTCATCAGGCCATGACCGCCCTAAAGGCCGACAGCCCCCCATTAGTATGGCTCTTGATGCTGGACCAGTAGTCAAGGACGGGTAATGAAGGAGGTGTCTGTGTACCGACCTAAGACAGGAGCTGCAGCATGCTCTGCAGGCTCTGATGACGGGTAAGGACATATGCTGACCACTCAGCCTAAGACAGACACGGTCCCGAGCCTTAGTTTAATAGTAAAGAAGGGGGATCTGTGGGGGTTTCCAGGACCCCCAGCCATGAGCATGGTCAAGATGGCGCCTGACGCTGAGCCAAAAGCGGCCAGCTATACAGTAAACAACCAGCGAATTCCAATGATTGGCTAGTTAACGATGTGACTAGAGCATGCCCCCCTCGTGTACCCATCCTATGCCTGCAGCTGTCCGCGTTTATCTCGTGTACTCTCCCCTGATTGGTTGAAGTGTATATAAGCCTGGTGGGTGGGAGAGAGAGGAAGGAGAAGCTGAGGAAGAGGCTGAAGCGGCGGGGACGGAAGAAGTGGAAGAAGCGGCGAAGGCGGAGGCGGAGGTTGAAGCCAAGCTGGAAGCAGGGAGTACGCGGGAGCTGGAAGAAGCTGGGAGAAGGGAAGCTGGGAGTGCGCAGAAGCTAGGGGTAAGAGAAGCGTAGGAGAGGAACTGTGCACAATAAACTTCCAAAGCTTCAGACATTTGTCGTGTCTCTCTCTGCGGCCAGAGGGGACGCGATATACTATCAGAACAGACCAATTAAAAACCCTAAATGATTATCAGAAATTATTAGGAGATGTCAATTGGATCAGACCTTATTTAAAATTATCTACAGGAGAGTTAAAGCCTTTATTTGACATCCTTAAAGGTGACCCTGATTTAAATTCTAGTAGAAGTCTTACCCCTGAAGCAAAAAGGGCTATACAATTGGTTCAAGAACAGTTACAATCTTGTCAGATAGTTCGCTGTGATCCGTCACAGCCATTAATGTTGGTTATTTTTCCTGAGAGTCATAGCCCCTCAGGTGTTTTATGGCAAGGTGGCCCACTACAAAGCATTCATCTCTCTAGTTCTCCTACAAAAATGTTACAGTCCTATCCTACCGCTATGGCTCAGCTAATACTCAAAGGCATAGAAACATGTATCACCACCTTTGGTGTACAACCAACAACCATTGTTACTCCATATACTGTCAATCAACTATCATGGCTAATAAATAATGATTCAGATTGGGCTGTACTCTACTGTACCACTACTGCAACTTTTGATAATCATTACCCCAAACATCCTTGGATCCAATTTTGTAAAAATACTCCCATCATTTTTCCTAAAGTCACTAGATCTAATCCTATAAAAAATTGTACAACCATTTTTACTGATGGATCTAAAAATGGAGTTGGGGCTGTTCTCATCAATGACAAAGTCTATACTCTCATTATTCAACCCCACTCCGCTCAAGTTACCGAATTGGCTGCAGTAACTATGGCTTTCAAATTATTAAATAATGTGCCTTTTAACCTATTAACAGATAGCTATTATATTGTCAACTCTTTATCTGTTTTGGAAACAGTACCTTATATCTCTCCACATTCTACTATTGCTCCTTATTTTTCTAGTCTACAAAAAATAATCCTTCAACATTGTGAACCTTTCTATGTGGGACATATCAGGGCCCACACTAATTTGCCAGGACCTTTATCTAAAGGAAACACTATTGTAGATTTGGCTACTAGATCTTCCTTTGTGTTTTCTGTGGAAGAACAATCAAAACTTTTCCATGACAAATTTCATGTTAACTCTACTACCTTAGTAAGAAAATTTCAAATCCCAAAACACCTTGCTCGACAGATAGTCAAAAACTGTCAACACTGTGCACCCCTTATCCCGGTACAGTCAATTGGAATTAATCCCCGAGGTCTTTTGCCAAATCATATATGGCAAATGGATGTAACTCACATATTAGAATTTGGTAATCTCAGATATGTACATGTGTCTACTGATACCAATTCAGGAGTTATTATGGATGGCTTCTGCATTATCTGGAGAAAAGGTTTCCAATGTCATTCAACATTGTTTACAAGCCTTTGCCTGTTGGGGCATTCCAAAAATCATTAAAACAGACAATGGACCTGCCTATACATCTAAAAGTTTCAAACAGTTTGCAAACACATTAAATATACAATTAATTACTGGAATTCCTTATAATCCACAAGGTCAAGGTATTGTAGAAAGAACCCACCTTACCCTAAAAAATTGTTTAATAAAACAAAAAGGGGGAATAGGGGTCTCCTTTAGATCCCCCAGAGATAAATTAAATCTAGCTCTTTTTATTCTAAATTTTTTAACTCTTGACAATGATGGGTGCTCAGCTGCCGACCGTCACACCTCGCCCAACCCCGCTCCACAGCATTGGGTGCGATGGAAGGACGTGTTAACTGGAGCATGGAAAGGTCCGGATCCCGTCTTACCTTGGGTCCGAGGATCTGTTTGTGTCTTTCCACAGGATCAACAAACTCCGGTCTGGATTCCCGAGAGACTGACCAGAACAATACAACATGAGAGTGACAACAATAAGGATACAGCTGGACAGCCAGACTCGGAACTTATGGGCTATAGTTAGAGCTTGGCCATATCCTCTGCCTTTAACTAATATCTCCTCTTTATATACTAACTTACAACCTTTCTTTGCTCTCTTAGGAGGACCAGAAATATTATGTTTCCACCTACGCCAGTTTGTGTTTTCTCCCCTTTTATGTTTCAGCTAACAAACAAAAAAGATGTTTCTCTCAATCTCTCTCAATGTTGGAATGCTTCTAGGTTCTCACAGGCAGTCTTAATGTGTGTTCCTACCTTCCTACCAGTCCCAGTCTTTGTTACAGGTACAGAGTACTATTATCAAGAAACAGGAGAGATTTTGGCATCATAACAGCCGTGATCGCCACGGTAGCAGTCACCGCACCAGCAGCATTGACGCAACCATACAGACCATACAGACAGCAACAACAATCACTTGGCCGAAAATACAGCTGCAGCCTTATAGACTAAAGAGACCCTAAACCAACATCTAACAGCAGGCATACTCCTTGTAGATCAGAGAGTGGACCTATTACAAGAACAAGTGGACATATTACAAGAACTTTTGGGACTGGGATGTGTTTACTCTTTAAGAGCTGTCTGTGTTACTTCCATTGTATATGATAATTCCAGCACCATAGCTGCGTTATCTAGAAAATTGCCAGCCTACTTGGTCGTCTCAATTTGATAATCTTACCTCACAGCTTAGGGCTGAAATTGTCAAAGTTAATTCTACTAGGGTACAAATTGCTTCTATGTCTGAGCTGGCTAAGTGGTTTTCTTCTGCTTTCAATTTTGTACAACAGTGGGCAAGCCTTGATACTTTGGGGTTTTTACTCCTCCTTGGTAGTTGTACAACTACGAGCCACCCAACAAAAAGACCGGATTATTTTTCATCAGGCCATGACCGCTCTAGAGGCTGGCAGTTCCCCTCAAGTTTGGCTTTCTATGCTGGACCCGTAGTCAATGACGGGTAATGAAGGAGGTGGCCATGTACCAACCTAAGACAGAAGCTGTAGCATGCTCTACAGTCTTTGATGACGGGTAAGGACATGAGCTGACCCCTCAACCTAAGACAGGCACGGTCTCAAGCCTTTCTTTTAATAAAGGAAAGGGGGAGCTGTCGGGGTACCGCGGACCCCACCCTAGTCTGGCACTGAGCCGGGGTGGCCCAGTTTGCAACATCGAGGACCTCAGTCTGGGGCCCCTGGTTTGCAACAAACAGCTAACACTGCTGACTCATGCTCGCTGCGTGCCCTCTTGTTGCCCTTATTGTATTACATTGTTATCATGCTCTCCCCACATGCTCAGTAACTCTGATTGGCTGCTGTATATGAGGTGATTCTTGTAACTCCCTAGAGACTGATCTCAGGCTGACTCTGATTGGCTTATGCTTGCTATATAACCCAGACACTTCCTCGAATAAAGAGCATTGTTTGTTGGGCATTGTTCGTCGTTCATTGTTCGTCGTTCGTTGGTCTTTGTCTTTTGGGCTTTTTTGTTCGTGTGAAAAGGAAGCGTATGCGTTATCATTGCCTCCGCCGGCAGAGGGCAGTGATACTGGTTTGTCTCCTGCACTGAATTGACTCCTCTGGATGGAGTCAATAAGCTGATCTTTCTTGGCATTTGCCAAATGCCATCCAGGCAAATGGATGGAGCTGTAGACTATCTATCAAGCTAAGTGAAACAAGCAAGTCCCAAAACACCAAAGGCCGAGTGTTTTCTGATAATCCGAGGCTGGTCCACAGTGGTGGTGCATAGTGAAGAGTGAAGGAACTCTGTGCAGAGGGGAGTGAGGGAGGGGTGGGAGTGGGAAGGGAAGGACCGTGAGTGAGCCAGACATTACTATCCTGTCTACGTGTGAGAAAAAATGATTTAGATGTCACTGTCAAAAAGATAATGAAAAATGTGTAAAAGTTAAGGAAAGAAATCATGCAGGAAACACAGTGTGCATGATTTCAAATTTTTAAAATTTCTCACAGCATATTTTATGACAGAATACAGTCTGTCCTGCTTATCTTTCTACTTGACGTTTTGCATGACTCTCTGTAAACAGCACTAAGCCAACGTGGTCGATACTGTTGTCACGCCTTCCAGGTCAGCACTCCTGCCAGGAAGGCGAAGGGTTGGAAATCTCCAAATGTGATTGTGGATTTGTCTTTCTACTTTTATTCATTTTTACTTCAGATATTTTGAAATTTTGTTATTGGATCCATAGGCAATGAAGGTTGTTATAGTTTCTTGAAGAAGTTACTCTCTTAAGGTCATGAAACGTTCCCATTTAGCTCTGAAAATATTTTCTTGAAATTTCTTTTCAGTTAATAGCTGTGCTGCAGATCTTTGAAGCTTCCTGTCCCCATCTATGGCTTTTAAGCCATGGGTGTGTTGATACGTAAAGTGTGACATGTGGATATAGCATCTAGTTAGTGTTTGCTGTTTACACAGGTTGAACCTTTATACCTGTGAATTACCATATATAGTTCATTGATATTTACATCAATCATTGATACTGTTGGGGCAAAAAGAACCCCTGAGATGAAGGTCAGTGAAAGTGGGTGAGTGATAGGTTTGATGTAGGACTGTTTGTGGAAAGCAGGTTGAACAGTCCTGCCATCAGGCCCAGAGAACATGCTGGAATGCTTTCGCTTCAATTGTCCTTTCTCTCATTTATGACATGGTACACAGTAGCATATTTATTTTATCATTGGTTAACACCAAATTTTTCTGTATGCATCGCTATTCCAGATACCGACGACTTTCTAGGCCAGGCACACAGCCCTACTGCTTTTGGCAAGGAGAAGAATGTCTCAGGTCAGACCTGTCTCTCTCTTTGATTATTAGCATCATTACCATTAATTGCTGAGAAATCAATGGAACTCTGAATTTTTTCTGTGATTTGGTGGCTTGATTGATCCAAAGAGCTTCAGGCCCCATATCGACAACACACTATTCAACAGCAAATCACCAGTTCTATCCATCTTTTTGTAGCCATTAGCTTGATTTGACTACATTAACTCATTTTACAGAGACCTCTCTTTGAGCTTGAAGCCTGGAGTCTTGGTGATCACAGGTGAAGATAAACAGGTGTCTTCTTTGGTGTTTTTTTTTTGTACTGGGGATTGAACCCAGGAGCATTTAACCTCTGAGCTGCATCCCCTGTCCTTTTGTATTTTCTTGACACGGGTTCAAGGTGAGTTGCTGAGGCTGGCCTGGAACTGGCAATCCTCCTGCCTCAGCCTCCTGAGCCCCTGGGATTACAGGCATGTGCCACTTTCCCCAGCCCCAGGCTTTATTTTGAAATCTTTGGTATCAGTGTCACAAGGCCTTTTCGCCCCGAACTCCATTCTGTTTAGAGCCGGCTCTCCTCCTTTCCAGCCCATCTTCTTTCCCTTTATGTCATATCATTTGTCTCTGAAAGGATGATCTGTTCTGGACTCGGGATTCTTTCAGTGTGAGCAGAGTGTAGAACAGATTGTTCTCTGTACCAGCCCATGGAGGACAATGGGGTGATGGGCATCCCCACTGCATTCAAAAAGAGAAAAAGAAGAATAGAAATGCTCCTCTGAGCATTAACTTTATCAGCTCGCTCTGGTGAGAGTGCACTTTTAATTAAATGATCTTTCAATTTTTTTCATTGAACTTCAAAGGCATATGTGAGAGGCCCTGATGACAGCTTCCCTGCACAGATCCAGGATGGTGTGTGTGGACAGGGTTATGATCTCAGCTGCTGCCAGCCTCCCTTCTGGATGCAGTTTTTTTTTTTTTTTTGTACCAGGGATTGAAGCCAGGATGCTCATCCACTGAGACACATCCCCAGCCCTATATTGTATTTATTTAGAGACAGGGTCTCACTGAGCTGCTTAGGGTCTCACTGAGTTGCTGAGGCTGGCTTTGAACTGGGGATCCTCCTGCCTCAGCCTCCAGAGCTGCTGGGATTACAGGCGTGCATCTAGGCATGCTCCCAGGATCCTGACTTTTCATATCACCTGTCAGGTCATCTTTTCTCCTATGTAGATGATTATGTGTGCACGTTGTTAACCACAAAGAGACAAGCTATTAAAACACCCTCTGCAACACTTTTGTTCTATGTGAAAGGAGGTTTATGAAGAGAACAAAGGGAACTGGCACAGGGTCCACCCTTTAAAGTCAGCACTGACCCAAACTCACTGTCTTCATCTCCCAAATGGCACCTACCTCTTCCAGGATCTTTCTGTACCCTCTCGACCCCATGGGTGTGTTCACGTCCCCACCTTGCCAACTCTGAATCATGATACTGATTGGCATGTGGTGGGTTTCTGCTCTGACTCCTTGGACTCTGACCATTGCTCTGTCCTGCACCTTATGTCCCCATGAGCAGGCCTGGCACAGTGTAGAATTCCACCAGCAGTGGGGTGGCAAGAGGCCTGTCCCACAGGAGGTGGCTTCCAGCGATTGAAAGAAAAAGCCAACCCAGGTTGTCACCCTGCATTCCCTGAGGTCCCAGATCCTCCCAGTGCAGCGGAATTTCCTCCTGTCCTAATACTGCCACCAGGTGGTCAAATAGCCCTGCATGCTGTGTTGGATCCTAGCACTAACACAGTGCTGCCCCTCTGTGCATCCCAAGCAGGTACTCCTGTAAAGTCCCCATGCTACATGCTGTCATCAATACCTGCTCCCAATTGGGACCCAGTGGCACAGGCCTGTAATATCAACAACCTGGAGGCTGAGGCACGATGATCCCAAGTTCAAAACTAGCCACAACTAAAGGGAGGCCAGCAGCAACTCAGTGACACCTTGTCTCTAAATAAAATATAAAACAGGGCTGGGGATGTGGCTCAAGGGTAAGTGCTCTTGGGTTCAATCCCCTGTGCTTGCCCACCACCCCAGACCCACCAAAAAAAGCAGAATGATCACAGTGACCTACCAGTCATTTGGAACATGATGGCCATATATTGCAATTAAATTTAAAAATATTAACTTGGAAAAAACTCCTTGAACACACTGAAATGGCACTGCATACATCAGTGGATTCAGCAAATCTCAGACAACAGAAAGAGAATGCTTTCCTGCAGGGCCCGTGAGGGCTGGTGGGCGGCTGGCTGGGAGGGTTGAGGGTTGCAGAGGTTTCTAGCCAGCTGTGACCTTTGGCCTGGCCACCACCTCATCCTCTGAAGAGCCAGCAGGGGAGCAGGGTGCATGTTCAGGGGTCGGCCAGCAGGGGCGGCAGTGTCGACTGGACTGCAGAGCCCGGAACCAGGCTCCAGGGTCGTCTGAGGACCCAGATTTCCAGTCCAGGATGGCGAGGCCACCTCGCAGTCCTTCTCTGGGGCAAAGGTGCTGGGCAGTCAATGCACTTGGTGTGCAGCAGCCATTCTGGGTGTTTTCTAAGTATCTCAGGTGGAAGATTGGAAGGAAACCACTCAGGAAAAGCAATGTACATTGTTCCACACTCCCTGCCCCCAGTGGTTAATTGAGTTACCAGTTAAGCAAAAGTCCAGATTTTAGACCCAAAAGTTCACGACTGTTAGGGTGTGGAGATGAGGTGTCCCCCAAAACCTCCTGTGAGAGAACATGCAGGAATGTGCAAAAGTGGATGACCAGCTGAAAAGCAGCCTAAATGGAATGAAGGAAGGCAGGCAGGTTGGGACATGGCTGCAGAAAGTAGGTCATGGGGTGTGTACTTAAGGTGACACTTTGTCCCAGTCCCTTGCTCTTGCTGCCTCTGCTCCCTGGCGGCCTTGAGCTGAGACTCTTTCCTCTACCGCACCCTTCCACCAGGATCTGCCTCACCTTGGCTCAGAGCTCTGGAGCCCACTGAGCAGGGACTGAGCCTCTACAACCCTGAGCCAAAATAAACTTTCCCTTCTCTAAATTGTTCTCCTTCTGGTCACAACCAGGAAACACTGACACGAGGACCACCGCTGACACACACATCACTGGTTCCTGCCATACATTAGTCAACCATGTACTGATTGAAGGCCTATGTCTCTTCAATTCTATATCATAAGTCCTGGGAGGGGGGCACTGCTGGAAATGAGGGCCTTGGCCATCAAGACAGTTGAACCAAACCTTCCTTCAAGAAATTCCAACTTCATGAATTCTTCAAAGTCAGGATGATGCCAATTAGGTGGGATCAGTTGGGGTTATTTTTTTGTTTTGTTTTGGTACCAGAGTGGAACTAAGGGGTGCTCAACCACTGATCCAGGACCGCAGTCCTTCTTCATGATTTAGAGAAAGGGCCTGGCTGAGTTCCTTAGGGCCTGGCTGAGTTGCTGATGTTGCCCTTGAACTTGTGATCCTATATCCACTCTCAAGTCTTTGGGACTCTAAGTGTTTGGCCTGGCCAATTAGGAATTTTCATAAGAACACTCTCAGTTTAAGCAGTAATTCAGTTTTCCAGATCAAGTCAAGACACAGAAAGCAGATATTTGAATCACAGCTGCATCTAAGATTTTGTGACCCTCATTTCTGATTTCCTTGGTAGATTGACTAGTTTCAGCTTGCAGGAAAAATTTTTTTTGCGTTATTTCTTATACTATCCAAAAAATAATGATATTGACATCTAACTTGCATTTAGCACTTTCCACGTGCCAGGTGCTTGTTAGGAATGCCTGGTCTAGGAAGTCCTTTGATCCATATGACAAACCTATGAGAGAGATACTTTATTTAGACTATTTTATGTGACTACAACACAATGCCACAGACTGGGTAATCTATAAAGAAGAAGAACATCTTTCTCTCATTTCTTCAGGCTGGGATCAAGGTGTCTGCCTCTGGGGAGGGCCTTCTTGCTGCATCTTAATGTGGTAAATGGCATCATCCCCATGTCAGAAAGCAGGCTTAGCTCTCCCGTCCTCCTCTTATGAAACCACCAATGCCATCAGGGGACACCACACTTCTGATTTCATCTAACACTCATTACATTCTAAAGGCCCCACCTCCAATTAGCATCAATTTATGAATTTGGGGGTGAGTTTTCCAACACCTGAAATTTTGCAGGACACATCTAAACCGAAGTGCTATAATGATTCCCTGTAGCAGAAGTTCAGAGAGGTTAAGTTCCAAGCAAGGCCACACAGCTAATACACAATACAGTAGGATGTGAACTGAGAATATCTGGATCCAGACTCCAGGTTGCTGGTCATAACATCTTACTGATACCAAATATTAATGACATACTCCTACACAGAAAAGGAACTTCCAGCAGGTATGGGACGCATGCCCATAATCTCAGAGGCTCAGGAGGCTGAGGTAGGAGGATGGTGAGTGCAGGGTTGGCCCCAGCAACTTAGCAAAGTACTAAGCTACTCAGTGAGACCCTGTCTCTAAAAGAAAAATAAAATGCTGGGGATGTGGCTCAGTGTTTAAGTGCCCCTGGGTTCAATGCATGGCAAAAAAATAAAGAAGTAAATAAAATAACCAAATAAACAAACTTCCAGATGGGATCAATTCACACCACCCCTCTGCTGAGTCTCTACCTTTAATCATGGGTAATCCAAGGCTGCCCCAGACTTGGTTTCCTCTCTCCATTTCTGAGGAAATGCCCAGTCATGTCACACCACCTTGATGCTTCAGAGCAGATAGAATCACTTTGCTGTTTGATTTGGGTTTTCCAGAAAGAGCATGGCGGCAATCCTAAACTTTTCCTTTTTGTGCTCTTTCAATAATCACTGCTTCTGCTAGTTTTTATAGAAATCCAATTGAAAATGTGTCATTTAACATTGAATCACCCATGGGGCCCAGACTGCAAACCTCTGTCACCTGCTTCCTATCACCCCAAGGTGCTGGGCCAGGTGGTGAGACAGCTCCACCTCTGTCCCAAGAATTCCTCCCAAATCTCTGTCTCCATCTCTGGAGCAACTCCAAGAGCTCTTTGGCCCCTGCCTGCAGGTCTCCAGCCCCTGTTACCCAGAGGCATTGCATGGTGCAGCTTCCAGAACTTGGCCCAGAGCAGGAGGGACAGGGGCGTGGTGCCTTAGAGCAGAGGAGCCACCCAGGAGAGGAGGCTGCTGCTTTTCTTCTCTGCCGGGGCAGGAGGCTGCAGGTGGGTGGCCTCTCAGGGAGGAGGAGGCTGAGAGCCAGGGAAAAGGAAACCCAAAGCCCAGCTCTGGCAGCCAGGAGCCAGGAAGGCCACCTGGGCAGCAGTGGGTCAGGAGTCACTCTGGACGCTTATGGGCCTGGGTTGCAGTGCAGCAGCACAGTATTGAGACACTGCGGGTTCCAAGAAAGCCCCTAGATGGCCTCCATGACATCCTGTGTCACTGCCTCGGGCCCATAGACCCAGGGACAGCAGGTCGGCCACGTGTGCAGTGGGATCTTCTGCACTGCTCTCCCCGGGCAGGGTCTTGACCTGCTCTCCTTCAGCTGACAGTGTGGTCGTGGGTACAGTGTTAGTTCCAGCCTCTTCATTGATGAGACAGTGACCATACCTAGAGTGACATTGAGGAAACTCCCTGAGACAGCATCTTTTGATTGTTGAACTGTTCCTTCCAGGTGCAGTGGCAAACTCCTCTCCCTTAAGTTATTTGTGAGGCTGAGGTTGGAGGACACTAGTTCTACACCAGCCTCAGCAAAGGAGAGAGGCCCTCCTCAATTGAGCAGAAGCCCATTCTCCAAACAGAGAACAAACAGGGCCAGGAGGGGCCTTGGTTAAGTGCAATTGGTGTACATCCCTGGGAACCTGAAGAACACAGGACAGAAGAAGCAAACACAGTGTTTTCTTCTTGGGAAAGAAGCTCTTTCTCAGTCTCAGAGAGGAGTGGAGAAATCCTACTTCTGACTCTTTGTTGGGGAGCGTGAGACTTGGTTCCAGCTCTGAACCTTTATAAGTGTCTAATTGACCTGCGAGAAGTTACTTGCACTGAGCCTCAATATGAGGATGAGAAAATAGGAAGCTGCCTCTGTTGCTGGGTTGCCAGGTGTGAGGCAGGAGGAGGATCAGGACCTGGCACAGGAAGATGAAATGACCAAGAGGACAGGAATGTTCCCTCAGTCCCTGTTGGACTCAGAATGGATTGTGGCCTGGTGTCCTCACTCCCTCCTCTCTGTGACTGCCTCATCTGTGTGTTTGTGAGTGACCAGCCTATGACCCCAGCATTAGAGGCTCTCCAGGTGATACAGGTGAGTAATGACCCACACACCTTAGCAGAAGCGGATAGCAGATGGCAGAAGGACCCTGCAAGAGGGCCTGCAAGCCCCAATGTCTCATCCAGTGTCACACAGAGAGCCCAAGGAGGGGAAGGATCTGAAGTCTTCTGCCTCTCACTCCTTGGAAGCTGCTCCCCAGGCCTTAGCTGAGCATGGAGGGAGTGTGTGTGGGTTGGCCACTCTCACTTGTGTCACAGGCCAGGGGAGCAGGGGACTACAAGATGGCTCCCATTTTGTGAGGAAGTGCCTCAGTTAAGAGGATCCCAGGAAGTGACCTTATTTCCTGGCAGTGGAACAAGAGTACTTGGAACACTGGTAGCCAGGAACCTAGGGACCTGGCACAGCCCAGTCTGTTCAGTTGTGTGGAGAGAGCAATCCAGAGCCATGAGCTCTTGCTGTCTCCCAACAGGTTGCTATGCAGACCTCAGGAAGGCCCTGAGCAGGGGCCTGTCCCGAACGTGGAGGCGCTGGGTCAGTGTCCGGCCCCCTCCTGTCTGGTGAAGCTTTAGGAGGAACTGAATAATGAGACACAGCAGCCCAAAGCAGGTGATCTTACGCTAGCCCCACACTCTGATCCCGTCTTTGAGACCCCAGTCCCTAATGACTGTGTGTGTGTGAGAGAGAGAGAGACAGAGAGAGAGACAGAGAGAGAGAGACAGAGAGACAGAGAGACAGAGAGACAGTGAGAGAGAGAAAGAGAGAGAGAGAGAGAGAGAGAGAGAGAAAGGGATACAAAGTGAGGAGGACATCTTTTTATCTCATTTCATGATTTGCCAGCATCATTTGCACTTTGCCACTGTTTGCATGTTGAAGTGTCCCCTTTGGTGCCCACACTATGAGGAAAAGAGCAAAGCTGCTCCAGGGGACCTGCCCAGGCTGGTGCCGATATTCAAGGTTCTAGTGGTGGAGGACATCATCAATGACATGCAGAGGGACAACAAGGCCTTCGTCCACAAATTCCTTCGCACCTACTACAGTCTGACCAGCACCCACAAGCTGATGGAGCAGCTGTGCAGAAGGTACGCCCCCTTCTGCCCACCCAGGGACCCACCTCCTCCAGCATGTGTGGGACGCCAGGCATCACTGAACCCCATCACTGTGGAAGGAGGGGCCACAAGGACCACCCTGCCTGGGTGTGTGCAGGACCAAGGAGAAGGAGCCCTGGCAGGTTGGCCTCAGGTTGGGGCCCAGGGCTCTGAGCTTCTCCCTGGGCCTGTCCTCAAGCTCTGAGGCCTCAGGAAAGCAGCTTCCACTTTTGGGCAGAAAAGGAACATGTGGATCACTTCTGGGAGGGTCCCTGATCACCACGGAACCATACAGGGGCAGCTGGGATGCATGCAGTGACATGTGCCTGGAGACAGAGAGGCAGAGGGTGGTGGGTCCATTCATCTTTCAAGGTAGCCTGTCACACAGGAGGAGGGAGACACACCTCCAAGCCCTCGGGAGCCCCAACTCTCAGGAAGTTGGTCAATCCCATCAGGCACCTAGGAGGTAAGGGGCCTGGGCTGTAAGAGGTGACACCCACCTGGCCTTCTCTAGGGATGGAGAACTCAGAGCACAAGAGGAGGAGGAGCAGCTTAAAGTGAAAAAGTGAGTGGTCTTTCATTGGAGAGGGAGGGTCCCCTTCTCCAGATGGGGCACATGTGATGCTGGTGTAGAGGAGGCTGCTCAAAGCCAGGTCCACCCTGCTGTGACTCCCAGAAGAGGGCTTTGCCTGTAGCTGGACACAGAGGTGAGGGTCAGGGATCCAAGAAGCAGAGGATTGGCTGGTCTCCCAGGGTCAGGCACTGTGAGGACCCCTCTAACATGGCCGATCCCGCCAAAGCACCCACACTCTCCTGCATGGAGACTGGACAGAAGCTGGGGGACCACCATCCACACATGTCCCTCAGGATCACCCTCCTCACCCAGTTTCCTGGGGGCTGCCAATCCATGCTGAGGGAAGCCCACCATGCAGGGGACCTTGGAATGGTCCGGCCTGAAGTGCCAGTTGCTGATAACTGCCTGCCCACTCCCAACTCCACAGCACCCTCTGATCCATCATCCGAATGCTGCTGTGTACAAATCATGAATACTTCCTGGGGGCCCGGGTCTGAAAACACTGAGGATTCTCTACACCTTCCTGCAGCTCAGCATACCTGGGACGGAGCTGAGCCTCCATGTGCATGGACTCCTGGCACAACTGGAGGACCCTAATTCCAGTGAGTTTGGGCCTGTGATGAGGACACTGGGGTGGAAAACGGTGTGAGGAAGGCTTGTTCTGTCCCCACAGGAACTGGTTTTTGGTTCTGAGCCACACAAGCCTGGTGGCCCTGGCATGAGAAGACACCTGCCTTAGGAGAGGAGCTGCCTTACTGTCAGGGCAGGTGCTGCCAGCAAGCAGGAAGGCCCAGGGCAAGATGGTCATGTTGGACTCTTTCCTTCTGCAGCTGCAGTGCCAACAGAAGTGCCTCCAGCAGAAGAGCCCGTTTCCGGTGACACAGCACAGGGACATACCCTCTGAGCTGGGGGGGAGATCCACCATCTAAACTGAAGAACAGAGTCACTGGCCAACTATCAGTAGAGGGAGGACCAGGTCCTCCAGAGGCCACGGGGACACCTGTGGCCCAGGAGGCAGCTCAGCCACCAGCCACCAGCCCAGAGGACATTCACCCCTGCTTTCCTGGGGCTGTGGAGGGAAAGACCAGCATCCACATGTCTTGGAATGGAGTCTCCTCCCTCTCCGGTGGCAGCAGTTGCAGACAACATGAAGCTAGAGGGGGAAGGTTCAGGAGGAGGAAAGGCAAAGCGCACTCCACTCCTTCCTTGTTCCCAACAGAAGAGGTCTCTTTATGTTGTCACAGCTCTCCATAGCTGTGTGTCATGATGACCTGCATTCACACAGCCAGGTCTGAAGAAACCATTCCCACATCTTTGACAGCACCAGATCACCAGAGGTGTGTGTTTGCCCAGCTGATGACAGAGTGCTCCTTCCCACCTGTGTCCACCTCCCCTCACAGGCTGACACCGGTTCATGTTCACTGCTACCTTTCCTCCCCTTTGAATGTCCCTTTACTCTTTTTTTTTTTTTTTTTGTGGTACTGGGGATCGAACTCAGGGCCTTGTGCTTTGGAGGCAAGCACTCTACCAGCTGAGCTATCTCCCCAGCCCCCCTTTGAATGTCCCTTTACTCTGTGGAAGTGGACAGAGTGGACCCCTGCCTGGTGGTTGATGCCCCGCCCTCTCCCCTCCAGCCTCCTGGACCCCACCCTTGCCTGTGAACACAACCCCACTCAAACACAGGTCACACCTTCTGATTTTTGTGACTCCATGGTTAACAACCTTCAGAGCTTTGATCCTCCTGAGAGCCGTGCTCACTGATGGTGGTTCCAGGCTGACCAGCTACTGAACCCGCCTCCCCTCCTCCACCAGTGCACTGTCGGTCTGTCCTGGAGTGAGCCCTGTCCCCATCTGTGGTCCCTGAAAGGGTTAGTTCTCCACAGTCCTTCCTCCCCTGCCTTCTTTTGCAGAGATGAACTGGGGACTCTCAGAAACTTTCCCCTCTATAGGTCAAAGCTTCAAACCCACCTTGATGACAGCAGCAGCCACTGGTGTCCACCTGGACTGCAGTGTGTGCACACAGTGGTGTGGAATCCAGTGTCACAATGATATGTTTTCCTGTAGGAAATGGGAATGTTTCTTTATATATTAGTGTTTGGGTTATTTCTTCCAAATAGATTTTAGGATTCTAATGTAGGCTGTATTTGTTTCTTATAAATAGATTAATTATGTTCTATTTCTTTTTATGAATTTTTTAGCATTAATAAGATATTGTCAGTTTTGTTGGAAATGAGAAATTTTTCATAGTTTAAAAGAGAAACAGGGGTAGAGAAAGCTACTGATTTTTGCTCATTTGCTTTCTTTGTATCTACAAAACAAAATACTTTCTCATAATAAGCAGTGTCCAGGTTCCCGAGTTATAAAATCATACTGCCTAGGAAGAAAGGGTCAGCGGCCTTCTGCTCCCTCACTGTACCCCCCAGAGCTACATGTGTGGACAGAGGCCAGTGAGCTGGACTTCGCCCTCCAGGATGAAGCAGTAGGCCACGTGAGCACTCAGCTCACTTCTGCCCCATGCTTTGGCAAGTGTGCTTCACATGTTTTAACAGTTTCCTTCTATTCCTATTGGATTCAGTGTGGTTTTGTTTGGGATGAATAGACATCAGCCTGTGAAGCTCTCCTCACCCACCCTTGGTGGATTTATTATAAAATGTTTCTTTCTGAACATGCAGTCCCAGCCCTCCTGCAGCCTGAGGAGCACATGGCGCTCTGTGCAGTCCTGCTCCAAACCCCAGGAGACAGGCCTGCTGGTGCGTGGAAACCCTCTTCACTGCCTCACTCATGAGTAAGCATCCCTCTCAGCCCAGCCTGGCCAGCTCTCCACATATAGGCGGGCAATGTCCCTCCTGGGGCTCTTCTCCCCAGGTCACCCTGTGGTCTTCCCATTTTCACAGGATGAGTTCTTCTGAGGAGGTGTTGTGTCCCTGAGAGCATTCACCTCCTCTGGGTACTGCCCATGGAGGGAGCAGTGTGCCCCTCAGTCCAGTCTCAGGTCCCGTGGGTGCTCCTAGCGGGCTGCGTCCTGCACCTGGCTCTGGTGGCTCTGAGGCTCCAGTATTTGCTCTTGACACACCAGCTCAGGTCTTTGCCCATCCTCACCCGCAGTGAGCTCTCTCCCGGGAACCCCTGCAGACTTAAGGGCTCTGTCTCCTGCTGACTGGTGGCTCCCGCTGACCTGCAGCTGCACGCTGACCCCAGTGCTCAAAGTCCCAGTGGAAGGTTCCTCTCTGGATGGTGGTCTCCACCAGCTCTGGACTCATCTGCCCAGCCCCCTTCTCACTCTGCAAGTGTCCTCCCACCTCTTTAGGGCAACACTGCTCATGGTCATGTTGTGGAGTTTACCCTCCTGTCCCATTCTGCCAGGCGCTGTGAGGTGCCCTATGACCTCAGACCTGTCCCCTGTCCAGCAGGTGAGGTAATTCCCCTGAGGTCCTCCAAAGGCTGTGCAGGGTCTCAGTCTCTCTCTGGGGTCTCACTGCCTGCAATCATACATGTGTCTGGTGTCACGCTTCCATAGGGGCAGCAGGCAGGGTGGGCATGCCAGCTGGGTTCTACGCTCTGTCTGGCGAGGTCCACAGCCTGCACTCCACCTTAGTGCTGCCACTAGGAGCACCCTGGCTCAGGGACAGCAGTGTTACCACTTCTCCCCAGGGTGGCAGGGGAATCCTCGGCCATCATCCTTTACAGCACTTTGCAGACCCCTGACCTTCTACACGTGGATATGGGTTTAGAATCAGCTTGTGAGGGTCCCAAAAAGAGACCATGCAGGGACAATGTGCTGTATGTTCAGGTCCATCTAGCCTGGGGTGACCACTGTGCATTGTCTGCCCAGCCCAAGAGGAGCCTCTGCCTGGCTGTCCCAGTGGGGACACAGCCAGCCCCACCGGAAAGAGATCTGACTGAGCCAGGGCTGCCCACCACAGTCTGAGCCTCGGCTTCCCATTAGCAGATGGCAGACACTTTCCCTCTCCAGCCCTTGTGAAGATGAAGCAGGACCCAGTGTGCACTGCAGATCCAGGCTTCTCACCAACTTCGTGTGGAAGCACATGGCTGGGCACTCCCCAGGGTTCCTGAGCTGCCCTCCACTGAGCAGAACACCCAGTGGCAAGAGCCTTTTCTCCTCACAGCCTTGGAGTGATGGCCCCTTACCCTGGGTGCATGTCCACTCTGCTGGGAATGCAGCCTGGGAGTGCAGTACTCACTTCCTGCAGGCACCTGGCTAGGCCCAGGCCATCAGCAGGCTCCAGGCAGTCAAGGTGCTCTGTAGACTGTGGCAGCTCCGGGCAGTGGGCCACCACCGGGCTGTGGCTCCACACAGTGGGGGATCCAGGGTGGGCGACTCCCCCACCCCTCTCCACATCTGCTGATGGGTCCACAGCACCATGCTTCTAGGGACCTGTAGGACGCCTCCTGCTCTTGAGCTCTGATCATGACCCAGTATAACTCCTCGGCATGGCCAGCCTTCCAGCACCTGTGGAAGCCCCTACTGTGTTGTGATGCAAATTTTTTTCATTGCAATGAAATTATTAATTAGTAATAAAATTTCATGCCAAGCAGGGCACAGTGGCACATGCCTGCAGTCACAGCAGTTTTGGAGGCTGAGGTAGGAGGATCATGATTTCAAAGTCAGCCTCAACAAAATGAGGTGCTATGCAACTCAGTGAGACCCTGTCTCTAAATAAAATACAAAACAGGGCTGGGGATGTGGGTCAAGTTAAAGTGTTCTTGGGTTCAATCCCCTGTATTTGCCCCCCCCCACGGCCCCACCAAAAAAAGCAGAATGGTCACAGTGTCCTACCAGTCATTTGGAACATCATGACCATATATTGAAATTAAATAAATAAAAATTAACTTGAAAAAAATCTTTTGGACACACTGAAATGGCACTGCATTCACCACCAGGGGATTCAGCAAATCTCAGACAACAGAAAGAGAACATTTTTCTGCAGGTCCCTCGAGGGCTGGTGGGAGGCTGGTTGGGAGGGTTGAGGGTTGCAGAGGTTTCTAACCAGCTGTGACCTTTGGCCTGGGCACCACCTCATCCTCTGAAGAGCCTGCAGGGGAGCGGGGTGCATGTTCAGGGGATGGCCAGCAGGGCCAGCAGTGCCACTGGGACTGCAGTGCCTGGGACCAGACTCCAGGGACACTTGGGGACCCAGATTTCCAGTCCAGGATGGCGCGGCCACCTAGAAGCCCTTGCCTAGGGCCAGGGGGCTGGCTGGTAGATGCACTTGGTGTGCAGCAGAAATTCTGGGCATTTTCTAAGTATCTCCAGAGGAAGATAGAAAGGAAACCACTCAAGAAAAGCAAAGTACATCCTTCCACATCCCTGCCCCCAGCAGTTATTTGAGTTACCAGTTAAGCAACAGATTCGGATTTTACACCCAAAAGTTCACGACTGTTAGGGTGTGGAGATGAGGTGTCCCCCAAAACCTCCTGTGAGAGAACATGCAGGAATGTGCACACATGGATGACCAGCCAAGGAGTAGCCTAACTGGAATGGATGAAGGAAAGCAGGCAGGTCGAGGTGTGGCTGCAGGAAGTAGGTCATGGGGCATGTCCTTGGGGTGACAGTTTGTCCCAGTCCCTTTCTCTTGCTGACTCTGCTCCTGAGCTTCCTTGAGCTGAGACTCTTTCCTGCACCCTTCCACCAGGATCTGCCTCACCTTGGCCCAGAACTCTGGAGCCCACTGAGCAGGGACTGAGCCTCTGCAACCCTGAGGCAAAATAAACTTACCCTCCTCTAAATTGTTCTCCTTCTGGTCACAACCAGGAAAAACTGACATGAGGACCACTGCTGACACACACATCACTGGTTCCTGCCATATGTTAGTCAACCATGTACTGATTGAAGGCCTATGTCTGCTCAATTCTCTATCATAATTCCTGGGGGAAGGGTGCTGCTGGAGATGAGGACCTTGGCCATCAAGATAGATGAACCAAACCTTCCTTCAAGAAATTCCAACTCCATGAATTCTTAAAGTTAGGATGATGCCAATTAAGTGGGATTAGATGGGTTTTTTTGTTTTTGTTTTTGTGTTGGTACCAGTGTGGAACCAAGGGGTGCTCGACCACTGAGCCAGGACCCCAGCCTTTCTTTATGATTTAGAGACAGGGCCTGACTGAATTCCATAGGGCCTGGTTGAGTTGCTGACACTGGCCTTGAACTTGTGATCCTATATCCACTCTCAAGTCATTGGGTCTCCTAGTGTTTGGCCCAGCCAATTAGGTATTTTTATAAGAACACTTACTCTCAGTTTAAGCAATAATTCAGTTTTCCAGATCAAGTCAAGACACAGAAAACACATATTTGACTCACAGCTGCATCTAAGATTTTGTGACTTCCTCATTCTGATTTTCTTGGTAGATTGACTAGTTTCAGCTTGCAGGAAAAACATTTTTTTTGCATTATTCCTTATACTATTCAAAAAATAATGATATTGACATCTAACTTGCATTTAGCACTTTCCACGTGCCAGGTGCTTGTTAGGAATGCCTGGTCTAGGAAGTCCTTTGATCCATATGACAAACCTATGAGAGAGATACTTTATTTAGACTATTTTATGTGACTACAACACAATGCCACATACTGGGTAATCTATAAAGAAGAAGAACATCTTTCTCTCATTTCTGCAGGCTGGGATTAAGGTGCCTGCCTCTGGGGAGGGCCTTCGTGCTGCATCATAATGTGGTCAATGGCATCATCCACAGGTCAGAAAGCAGGCTTAACTCTCCCGTCCTCCTCTTGTGAAACCAACAATGCCAACAGGGGACACCACACTTCTGATTTCATCTAACACTAATTACTTCCTAAAGACTCCACCTCCAATTAGCATCAATTTATGAATTTGGGGGTGAGTTTTCCAACACCTGAAATTTTGCAGGACACATTTAAACCAAAGTCCTATAATGATTCCCTGTAGTAGAAGTTCAGAGATGTTAAGTACCAAGCAAGGTCACACAGCTAATACACAATACAGTAGGATGTGAACTGAGAACATCTGGATCCAGACTCCAGGTTGCTTGTCATAACATCTTACTGATACCAAATATTAATGACATACTTCTACATAGAAAAGGAACTTCTAGCAGGTGTGGTGTGCATGCCCATAATCTTAGTGGCTCAGGAGGCTGAGGTAGGAGGATGGTGAGTGCAGGGTTGGCCCCAGCAATTTAGCAAAGTACTAAGCTACTCAGTGAGACCCTGTCTCTAAAAGAAAAATAAAATGCTGGGGATGTGGCTCAGTGTTTAAGTGCCCCTGGGTTCAATGCATGGCATGAAAATAAAGACATAAATAAAATAACCAAATAAACAAACTTCCAGAGAGGATCAATTCACACCGCCCCTCTGCTGAGTCTCTACCTTCAATCATGGGGGATCCAAGGCTGCCCCAGACTTGGCTTTCTCTCTCCATTTCTGAGGAAATGCCCAGTCACGTCACACCACCTTGACGTCTCAGAGCAGTTAGAATTCTTTGCTGTTTGACTTGGGTTTTTCCTGAAAGAGCATCGCAGCAATCCTAACCTTTTCCTTTCTGTGCTCTGTCAATAAACCACCGATTCTGTCACGTTTTATAAAAATCTAATTGAAAATGTGTTATTTGAAATTGAATCACCCAGGTGACCCAGACTGCAAGCCTCTGTCACCTGCCTCCCATCAGCCCAAGGTGCTGGGCCAGGTGGTGTGACAGCTCCTCCTCTGTCCCTAGAACTCCTTCCACATCTCTGCCTCCATCTCTGGAGCAACTCCAAGAGCTCTTTGGCCTCTGCCTGTGGGTCTCCAGCCCCTGCCTCCCAGTGTCACTGCCAGAGGCAGCATCCAGAGACTGGCCCAGAGCAGGAGGGACAAAGGGGTGATGCCAGAGTGCAGAGGAGCTGCCCAGGAGTGGAGGCTGCTGCCTTCTGCTCTGCTGGGGTGGGAGGCTGTGGGTGGGTGGCCTCTCAGGGGGGAGGAGGCTGAGAGCCAGGGAACAGGAAACCCAAAATCCCATCCTGTCAGCTGGGGGCCAGGCAGGTCGACTGGGCAGCAGTTGGTCAGGGACACTGTGGACGCTGTTGGGCCTGACTTGCAGTGCAGCAGCACAGTAGTGAGACACTTCGGGTTCCAAGAAAGCCCCTAGTCAGCCTCCATGACCTCCTGTGTCACTGCTTCAGACCCATGAACCCAGGGACAGCAGGTCGGCCATGTGTGCAGTGGGATCTTCTGCACTGCTTTCTCCAGGCAGGGTCTTGACCTGCTCTCCTTCAGCTGTCAGTGTGGTTGTGGGTACAGCATTATTTCTAGCCTCATCATTGATGAGACGCAGTGACCATACCTAGAGTGACATTAAGGAGACTCCCTGAGACAGTGTCTTTTGATTGTCAAACTGTTCCTTCCAGGCATGGTGGCAACCTCCTCTCCATTCAGCTACTCGGAGGCTGAGGTTGGAGGACACTAGTTCTACACCAGCCTCAGCAAAGGAGAGAGGCCCTCCTCAATTGAGCAGAGGCCCAGTTTCCAAACAGAGAAGAAACTGTACAAGGAGGGGCCATGGTTAAGCACATTTGTTGTCCATCCCTGGGACCCAGAAGAACACAGAACAGAAGAAGCAAACACAGTGTTTTCTTCTTGGGAAAGAAGCTCTTTCTTGGTCTCAGAAAGGAGTGGAGAAATCCTACTTCTGACTCTTTGTTGGGGAGCGTGTGACTTGGTTCCAGCTCTGAATCTTTAGTTAGTGACTAATTGACCTGCAAGAAGTTACTTGCACTGAGCCTCAATATGAGGATGAGAAAATAGGAAGCTGCCTCTGGTGCTGGGTTGCCAGGTCTGAGGCAGGTGGAGGGTCAGGACCTGGCACAGGAAGATGAAATGGCAGGAGGGCAGGAATGTTCCCTCGGACCCTGTTGGACTCAGAATGGAGTGTGGCCTGGTGTCCTCACTCCTTCCTCTCTGTGACTGCCTCATCTGTGTGTTTGTGAGTGACCAGACTGTGATCCCAGCATTAGAGGCTTCCCAGGTGATACAAGTGAGTGAATGACCCATACACCTTAGGACAATTTCAGAGCAGATGGCAGAAGTACCCTGAAAGACATGTGGGCAGCTAGGGAGGTCCTGCAAGCTCCAAAGTCTCATCCAGTGTCACACAGAAAGCCCAAGAAAGGGAAGGGTCTGAAACTGTCTGCCTCCCACTCCTGGGAAGCTGCTCCCCATGCCTTTGCTGAGCACAGAGGGAGTGTGTGTGGGTTGGCCACTCTCACTTGTGTCACATGGCAAGTGTGCGGGTGACTCCCAGATGGCTTCCATTTTGTGAGGAAGTGTCTCAGGTAAGGGGACCCCAGGAAGTGACCTTACTTCCTTGCACTGGAAAAAAGAGAACTTGGAACCCTTGTAGTCAGGCACCCAGAGACTGAGCACAGCCCAGTCTGTTCACTTGTGTGGAGAGAGGGATCCAGAGCAATTGAGCTCTTGCTGTCTCCCGACAGGTGGCTGTGCAGGCCTCAAGAAGGCCCTGAGCAAGGGCCTGTCCCAAATGTGGAGGTGCTGGTTCAGTGTCCACCCCCCTCCCATCTGGCAAATGTTTAGGAGGAACTGGAGAATGAGATACAACAGCCCAGAGCAGGTGATCTTATGCTGGCCCCCCACTCTGATCCTGTGTTGGAGACAGCAGTCCCTCACGGCTCTGTGTGTGTGTATGTGTGTTTGTGTGTGTGTGTGTGTGTGTGTGTGTGTGTGTGTGTGTGTGTGTGAGAGAGAGAGAGAGAGAGAGAGAGAGAGAGAGAGAGAGAGAGAGAGAGAGAGAGAGAAAGGGATACAAAGAGAGGAGTACATCTTTGGAACTCACTTGATGATCCGCCAGCATCATTTGCAGGTTGCCACTGTTTCCATGTTGAAGTGTGCCCTTTGGTGCCCACAGTATAAGAACAGAGTAAAGCTGCGTCAGGTGACCTGTCCAGTCTGGTGCAGACATTCAAGTTTCTGGTGTTGAAGGACATCATCAATGACATGCAGAGGGGCAAAGAGGCCTTCGTCCACAAATTTCTGCGCACCTACTAGAGTCTGACCAGCACCCACAAGCTGATGGAGCAGCTGTGCAGATGGTGTGCCCCTTCTGCCCACCCAGGGACCCACCCCTCCAGCATGTGTGGGACGCCAGGCATCACTGAACCCCATCACTGTGGAAGGAGGGGCCACAAGGACCACCCTACCTGGGTGTGTGCAGGACCAAGGAGAAGCAGCCCTGGCAGGTTGGCCTCAGTCTGGGGCCCAGGGCTCTGAGCTTCTCCCTGGGCCTGTCCTCAAGCTCTGAGACCTCAGGAAAGCAGCTTCCACTTTGGGGAAGTAAAGGAAAGTGTGGATTGCTTCTGGGAGCATCCCTGCTCACAATGGAGCCAGACAGGGACCCCTGGGATGCATGTGGGCACCCGGGCCTGGAGACAGAGAGGCAGAGGGTGGTGGGTCCATTCATCTCTCAAGGTAGCCTGTCACCCAGGAGGAGGGAGACACACCTCCCAGCCCTCAGGAGCCCCAACTCTGAGGAAGCTGGTCAATTCCACCAGGCACCTAGGAGGAAAGGGGCCTGGGTTGTAAGAGGTGACACCCACCTGGCCTTTTCTAGGGATGGAGAATTCAGGGCACAAGAGGAGGAGGAGCAGTTTAAAGTGAGGAAGTGAGTGGTCTTTAGTTGAAGAGGGAGAGTCCCCTACTCTAGTTGGAGCACTTGGGAGGCTGGCTTAGAGGAGGGTGGAGAAAGCCTGGTCCACCCTGCTGTGACTACCAGAGGAGGGCTTTGCCTGTAGCTGGACAAAGAGGGGAGGGTCAGGGATGCAAGGAGAAGAGGATTGGCCGGGCTCCCAGGGCCAGGCCCCATGAGAACCCCTCCAACACGCCAATCCCGCCAGAGCACCCTCACTCTCCTGCATGGAGACTAGACAGAAGCTGGGGGACAACCAGCCACACAAGTCCCTCAAGATTGCCCTCCTCGCCCGGTTGTAAGGGGCTGCCAAGCCACACTGAGGGAAGCCCATCACACAGGGGGCCTTGGGAGGGTCCAGCCTGAGGCACCAGATGCTGAAGGCTGCCTGCCCACTCCTACTTCCACAGCACCCTCTGCTACATCATCCAAATGCTGCTGTGTACAAATCCTGAAGCCTTCCTGGGGGCCCCAGGTCTGAACACCCTGAGGTGTCTCGACACCTTCCTGCAGCTCACCATGTCTGGGAAGGAGCTGAGCCTCCATGTGCATGGACTCCTGGCACAGGTGGGGCACCCCAATCCCAGTGAGTCTGGGTCTGTGACGAGGACCCTGGGGTGGATGAAGGTGTGAGGAAGGCTTGTGCTGTCCCCACAGAAACTGGTTTTTGGTTCTGAGCCACACATGCCTGGTGGCCCTGGCCTGAGAAGACACCTGCCTTAGGAGAGGAGCTGCCTTACTGTCAGGGCAGGTGCTGCCAGCAAGCAGGAAGACCCAGGGAAACACAGTCATGTTGGACTCTTTCCTTCTGCAGCTGCAGTGCCAAAAGAAGTGCCTCCAGCAGAAGAGTCCCAGTTTGCAATGACACAACTCAGGGTCATACCCGCTGAGCTGGGGAGAGATCCACCATCCAAACTGGAGAACAGATCCACTGGTGCACCATCAGCAGAGGGAGAGCCAGGGCCTCAGGGGGCCACTGGGACATCTGGGGTCCAGGAGGCAGCTCAGCCACCAGCCACCAGCCCAGAGGATGTTCACCTCTGCTTTCTTGGGGCTGTGAAGGGACAGACCAGTCTTCACATGTCTTGGAATGGTGTCTCCCCCTTCTCTGGTGGCAGCAGTTGCAGACACCAAGAATCTAGAGGGGGAAGATTCAGGAGAATTCAAGGCAAAGCCCACACTACTCCTTCCTTGTTACCAACAGAAGAGGTCTCTTTACGTTGTCACAGCTATCCATAGGTGTGTGTCACGGTGACCTGTGCTCACACAGCCAGGTCTGAAGGAGCCATTTCCACATCTTTGACAGCACCAGATCACCAGAGGTGTACATTTGCCTAGCTGATGACAGAGCACTCTTTCCCACCTGTGTCCACATCCCCTCACAGGCTGACATCGGTTCGTGTTCACTGCTACCTTTCCTCCCCTTTGAATGTCCCTTTACTCTGCGGAAGTGGACAGGGTGAACCCCTGCCTGGTGGTGGAGGCCCTGCCTACACCCCTCCTGCCTCGAGGACCCCACCCTTGCCTGTGAATACAACCCCATTCAAACACGGGTCACACCTTCTGATTTTTACTACTCCATGTTTAACAATCTTCAGAGCTTTGATCCTCCTGAGAACCGTGATCACTGATGGTGGTTCAAGGGCGGACAGCTACTGAACCCACCTCACTCCTCTAGCAATGCACTGTGGGCCTGTCCTGGAGTGAGCCCTGTCCCCATCTGTGGTCCCTGAAAGGGTTAGTTCTCCACAGTCCTTCCTCACCTGCCTTCTTTTTCACAGATGAACTGGGGACTCACAGAAACTTTCCCCACTATAGGTCAAAGCTTCAAACCCACCTCGATGACAGCAGCAGCCACTGGTGTCTGCCTGGACTGCAGTGTGTGCACACATTGAGGTGGAATCCAGTGTCACAATGATATGTTTTCCCGTGGGAAACGGGCATGTTTCTTTATATATTAGTGTTTGAGTTATTTCTTCCAAATAGATTTTAGGATTCTAATGGAGGCTGTATTTCTTTCTTACAAATTGGTTAATAATGTTCTATTTCTTTTTATGAACTTTTTTAGTATTATTAAGTTGTTGCCAATTCTTTTGGAAATGAAAGATTTTTCATAGTTTAAAAGGGAAACAGGGTTAGAGAAAGCTACTGATTGTTGCACATTTGCCTTCTTTGTATCTACAAAACAAAAAGTCTTTCTCATAATAAGCAATGGCCACGTTTCTGAGTTATAAAATCATACCACCTAGGAAGAAAGGACCAGCAGCCTTCTGTTCCCTCACTTCTGCCCCCCAGAGCTACGTGTGTGGACAGGGCCCAGTGAGCTGGACTTCGCCCTCCAGGACGAAGCAGCAGGCCACATGGGTACTCAGTTCATGTCTGCCCCAAGCTTTGGCAAGTGTGCTTCACATGTTTTAACAATTTTCTTCTATTGCTATTGGACTCAGTGTTTTTGTTTGGGATGAATAAACATCAACCTGTGAAGCTCTCCTCACACCTCCTTTGTGGATTTATTATAGAATGTGTCTTTCCAAACATGCAGCCCCAGCCCTCCTGCAGCCTGAGGAGCACAGGGTGCCCTGTGCAGTCCCTACTCCCACCCATGGGGACAGGCCTGCTGGTGCTTGGAAACCCTCTTCCCTGCCTCACCCGTGAGCAAGCATCCCTTTCAGCACAGTCTGTGCAGCTCCCTACCCGTAGTCTGTTGATGTTTCTCCTGGGGCTCCTCTCCCCAGTTCACCCCATGATCTTCCCATTTCCACAGGCTGAGTCCTGCTGAGGAGTTGGTGACACTGAGAGAAGTCACCTTCTCTGGGTACTGGCCATGGAGGGCGCAGTGTGTCCCCCAGTCCAGCCTGATGTCCTGTTGGTGCTCCTAGCATGGCTGTGGGCTGAATACTGCACCTGGCTCTGGTGGCTCTGAGGCTCCAGGATTTGCTCCTGACATACCCGCTCAGGTCTTTGCCCATCCTCACCCGCAGTGGGCTCTCTCCCAGGCACCCCTGCAGACCTAAGTGTTCCTTCTCCTGCTGACTGGTGGCTCCCACTGGCCTGCAACTGCACGCTGACCTCAGTGATCAAAGTCCCAGTGGAAGGTGCCTCTCTGGACAGTGGCCTCCACCAGTCCTGGACTCATATGCCCGGCTGCCTTCTCATTCTGCTAGTGTCCTCCCACCTCTTTCGGTCAGCACTGCTCATGGATATGTTGTCCAGTTCACCTTCCTGTCCCCTTCCGCCGGGCGCTGTGAGGTGCCTCATGACCTCAGACCTGTCCCTTCTCCAGCAGGTGAGCATGTTCTCCTGAGGTCCTCCAAAGGCTGTGTGGGGTGTGAGCCTCTCCCTGGGGCCTCACTGCCTGCACCCATCTGTGTGTCTGGTGTCGCACTCCCATAGGGGCAGCAGGCAGGGTGGGCACCCCAGCTGGGGTCCACACTCCATCAGGCAAGGTCCACAGCCTGCACTCCAGCTTAGTGCTGCCTCTGCTGCCACTAGGATCACCTTGACTCAGGGACAGCAGTGTCACCACTTCTTCCCAGGGTGACAGGGGAATCCTCGGCCATCATCCTTTATAGCACATTGCAGACCCCTGACCTTCTACACGTGGATATGGGTTTAGAATCAGCTTGTGAGGATCCCAAAAAGAGACCATGCAGGGACAATGTGCAGTATGTGCAGGTCCATCTAGCCTGGGGTGACCACTGTGCATTTTCTGCCCAGCCCAAGGGGAACCTCTGCCTGGCTGTCCCAGTGGGGACACAGTCAGCCCCACCAGAAGGAGATCTGACCCAGCCAGGACTGCCCCACACAGTCAGAGCCTGTTTCCCATTAGCAGATGGCAGACACGTTCCCTCTCCAGCCCTTGTGAAGATGAAGCAGGATCCAGTGTGCACTGCAGACCCAGATTCTCACCAGCTTCGTGTGGAAGAACCTCACTGGGTGCTGCCTGGGGTTCCTGAGCTGCCCTCTGCTGAGCAGAACACCCAGTGCCAAGAACCTTTTCTCCTCACAGCCTTGGAGTGATGGCCCCTTCCCCCAGGTCCAGGTCCACCCAATTGGGTTTGCAGCCTGGGAGGGCAGCACCTGCTTCCTGCAGGCACCTGGCTAGGCCCTGGCAATCGGTGGGCTCCAGGTGGCCAAGGTGCTCTGCAGACTGGGGCAGCTAAGGGCAGTGGACTGCAACCGGGCGGTGGCTCCACACACAGTGCAGGTCCAGAGTGGGCGGCTCCCTCTCCCCTCTCCACATGTGATGACGGGTCAAAAGCGCCATGCTTCTAGGCACCTGGAGGGCACCTCCTGCTCTTGAGCTCTGAGCATGACCCAGTCAAGCTCCTGGGCACGACCAGCCTTCCAGCACCTGTGGAAGCACCTACTGCATTGTGATGCAAATTTTTTTCATTGCAATGAAATTATTAATTAGTAATAAAATATCATGCCAAGAATGGCAGAGTGGCATATGCCTGCAGTTACAGCAGCTTGGGAGGCTGAGGCAGGAGGATCATGAGTTCAATGCCAGCCTCAACAAAAGTGAAGTGTTAAGCAACTCAGTGAGACCCTGTCTCTAAATAAAGTACAAAATAGGGCTGGGGATGCGGCTCAGTGGTTAAGCGCCCCTGAGTTCAATCCATGGTACCAAAAAGAAAAAAAAGAAAAAAAAGAAGAAAAATTTTATGTTCCCTCATAGAAAGTAGTAAGTCAAACCTTGTGCTAGTAAGTACCACCCTGTGTAGCTGCAGATAAAGTCCCCAGCAGAGCAGGAAGGTCATGTGGGGGAGGACAAACACATACACACACACACACACACACACACACACACACTCACAGGCCACCCTGGAGAAGGTGATATAGAAGCTCTTGGGAATGAGGCCTGGGAATGACATTGAGGATTCTGGATACTCAAAGGAGGCTTCCTTCCCTGGGGCAGTGCCCCTGAGGGTTAGGGATGGAAGATCCAGGTTCAGGAGAGCAGGTGTCTCTGGAAATTTCATCCCATTTGGACCTCACATTCCTCATCTGTGAAATGGGTCAGCAGCCCACTCCCAGTGTGGTAGGAAAACAAACTGAGTGCAGTGGCCTGTGAGCCCTCTGCCTGCCTTGTTCTAAAGTAAGGGCAACAGCCATTCATCTGTGGAAGACACAAGGTGGAACTGGACGGGCGGCGGGATTCACGTTCAAGAAGCATGTTCATCTCTTCCAGAGTCTAACACAGGCTGGGTGGAGGCTCAGTGGTAGAGTGCTTGCCCAGTCTGTGAGGCCCTGGGTTCCATCCTCAGTACCAAAGGAAAAAGTAAGTAAATAAACAAACAAATAAATAAATGAATAAGATAATGTATCGTGAACCCCGAGGTACTTCAACCTGAGCTGCTTCTCCACACTGTTGGCGTGTTTCTTTGGAGAGGATCTCACTGATTTTCCAAGGCTGCCATCAAATGTGAATCCCTGCATGACTCCTCAAGATGCTGCAAGGCAGGCCTGTGCATAGGCCCAGCTACGTGAAACTCATCACAGGACTCGATACTGGGCCTCAACCTTTGGGGTGGACTCTCAGTGAGGGTCACTGTTCAAAGTGATTCATGCACGTTAGATGCGGGAATGTCCTGGGAACACACCCACTGAAGTCATCATGAGGCAGGGAGTGTCTTTAGGACTAGGTCTTTGAGGACCACCCTTTAAAAGGCCCTGGGATTGTCAGAATCAGAGCCCCAGGTGCACCCTGCCTGACTGGAGGCAGGGGCTGTGGGAATGGCCCACTCCTGCCTGCTACTGCACGGCTCTGTTTGGATGCTTGGCATGTGAGGGATTCTTCTAGAGGACACCCTGATAGGTGGCCTTTAAAAAGATAGCGCACACTGTGATGGGCTGACAGATCTGACCTCATGAGAATGTTATAGGCCAGACTCTAAGGGAAATGACTAAACAGACTCTGTTTTGCTCTAAGACTCCATGTTAGGTAGGAAATAAGCTTCTCCCATGGGAACACCCCACCTCTGTGCCCATCATCAGTTACTTGGTGTGACAAGTTTAATAATGTACAATGGTAAATCCTATGTAGTAAAAAATTACTCTCTTTTGATTCCCATTGCTCATAAACAATGTACAATGTGAACAGGGATTGTGTGGATGTTAACATTCATTCATTAGTTTGTACCTAGATAAGGGTCATTTTGACCCACTTCCCCCTGTGTCGAGGATCTCATGATGTTAATGTGTAATTTTGAATCATAGCAACAGACACTTATGATTGATGTGATTTTTGGTATAAGAACCCCTACAATCCTGTGGTCAGGGCTGTTCTCCCAATAGCCATTTTTTGGGGCATTGTGTGAGACAGTCAACCAGCCAGCTTAATAAAGGCTCTCAAATTTGGACTTCTCAGTGGTGATTGGTCTGTTCTTAAGTTGTGCCCCATAATGTTTGGAGGTCCCAGTGAGATCTTCGGTGCCTGGTGGGCAACCACCACTCACCACTGACCTGGAAACTCCTGCGGAGGGGAGAGGCCACAACGTTGCTCCTAGGGGAAGGCCGCTGAGGGACATTCCTCAGCCCCAGGCTGAATGGTCTGTGGAGCCCCGCCCCAGGACTGAACTAAACTCTCCGAGAGAGTCACCTGTTTCTGCCCCCCTGGGGAACCGGTAAGTCTGTTTCTGGCAGATGCACATCTGGGGACTCTGAGGAAGGCTGGATGCAGCATTACCTCCCGAGTCTGAGACTGGCAAGACGTTGCTTTGTCCCTCTGGTCTGGAATCTGAAGTGGCCACTTGTCTGTGTCTTTGGTGTTTTATCTGTTCTGTGTTTGTTTTTCCTTTTCTGTTTTTTGTTGCCCTTAAGTGTAAGCGTGGGTCCCTCACATCAGTCATGTACTCCCCTCCAGTGCATATTAACTGATTTCCAGGAATTCCAGAAGAGAGCCAGTGACTATGGAACCTGCTGGGGTGTTTTTTCTCTCTCTCTAAATTCTGTGAGAGAGAATGACCAACATTTGAGGTCATTTGGCCCCCTTTGTGGACCACCAAATTGTCTTTGGGCAGCCCCAACATCTTGATCAAATATTTTATAGTCAAATTTGGAAAAAAAATTGTTAAAAATGTTTTTAACCATGTTCACTAAGGTTTACATTAAAATATCAACAATTGCCAATAGGAACTTCCAACTATTGGACTTGGTCTACCAAAATGCAAGGCTAAAATTTTGATGGCTGCCATCCAAGAGATCAGAAAAACTGGTTTAGAACAAGACCCCAACCTGAGGGGCCTCTCCCAAGGAGAACAATGGAAACCAGTTCCCTTGCTGTCTCTTTGGGAAACTCCCTCAGGGAGGGATAGGGCATAACCTTTGTCTATATTCTCTTAATTCTTTTTCATCTCTGATGAGAGGGACCACATCAGGATGGAGGCCAAAAAGACTTTAAAATTCTATTTTTTGAGTTCATAATTTTGATCTGGTGTGCCTAGGTTAATTTTTGATCAGACATATTTTATCAAACTATAAAGTTTTCTTAATGCTGTTTCATTCAAAGGCCAATTTACAAGGATTAACTCTCAATCTAATGGGTTTAAAAAATAAGCTATTAGGCCTCTGTCCATCTGTTTATTTTATGTATATGTACACTGGTGTATTGTCATGTCTACATATATTTGGTACCAGAATTAACATGTGAGCTCATAAATTAAAATTAAGAAAATAGATCTAAATGCTTTTGATTCACATGATTTAAAAGGTTTTAAAAATGGGTAAACAAAAAATATGGCTTTCAAGTTAGTAACACAGTTTTGTTTCCAGGTGGTCAAAAAGTAAATAAAGTTCTAATTTTATAAAATGTTTAATACCCATTGTTTCAAGATTTTTCTTCAACAGCAAAAAAATGACTGATACGGCCTAACACACTTCTCTGATATCTTGGTTTAAAAAAAATAACTAAATTAGATTTAACATATGTGGGATTGATCATGGATGTGTTTGTTAGAGATATCTGATTGGTTTAAAAAGTTAAAATGCTAACTGTTAAATATAACATCAAGTACTCTTAACTCCTTAAATTCCACAGGGTAACATACTTAAAACATTTTTGGTGTTTTCATAAATTGGTAAATAAAAAAAAGGATTTATATTTACTTTATGTTATCACTGAAAATATGGTTACTAAAAGTCTTAACAGGTATTATTCCATATAAAGGGTCCAAATGTTTCAACTATATTTAAATAGAGTTCTAAAAGTAACAAAATATTTCATCTGATTAAAATGGAGTAATTTATCTAAATTCAGAAATTTACAAGGGTTGTTTCAGAATATACATTTTAAAAAAGAAATCAACTGATTAAAAAAATTAAAATATTACAAGGTTTTAGATATAAAAATATATTTAGAAAAAAATGTTTCCAGGTAAAAATGTCTTTATGTGATCAAATAAAGATGTAATACACCTAAGTAAACAACAAGAGGGTCAAATTAAGAGATTAAAAAATGTTAATTAAGGATACATTTTAAAAGGTTTGCATGTATATGTAAGTATCACAACAATTAAAACTATTCAAGGATTTTTCTTAAGGTCAAATATTAATGAATTAATGAAATCCTAATTTAAGTCTATTTGCTAAAATGACCAATGATTCTTAGAACATTAGTTTACTCTTAACATTGTATCTGTTAAGTTTTATTTAGAGTAACTAATCTTAAAAATTGGGGGTTTGTACAGTTCTGGTTAAACAGTAACTGTTATTTTAGAGTAATGTACTACATAAAAAAGTCTAAATTTTCTTTAAAAGTTAAACATGGTTAATATAAAAAATCAATGCAATTATAATTCTATTACACTTTTTTATATATTAAATGTGTTCATAACTTCCAGGTATACAAGTCTTTAATGGTTTAAAAGAACAGTTTTCAAGCTGGTGTTCTCCAACCTAAAGTTGTAATGGTAATTTTAAACTTATCAGAATAAGAAATTTTATTGGGAATTTATTTGTATCATTTAGTGTTCTGTAACTAGACCTGAACCTTGTGTTACCTTCTGCACTGGGATAAAAATGTAAATGTATTTCTAAAAGATAATGAGAGCCTGATATGTTTAAAGGTTAATATCATGAAACAGGAAAACATTTTGCCACTTTACTACACAAAAGAAAAATTAAAAGCTCTCTCAGCTTTCTTTGATTCATGTTTTAGGTGTAATATCATACTGTGTTAACTAACATTCATATAAACTTAATAAAAATATATGTAAACTTTATAAAATGCTATTTAACAAAAATATAAAGAGGAGCTTCAGAAAAAGACCACTTACCTAAGATTTATGGAGAGCCCTGCTTTATCTGAGATAAGGTTCTGCCTCCCACCTTACTACATGTTACAATGGCTCCAAAATAAGTCAGACTTCAGCTCATTTAAAGTTATATTCAAAAGATTGATTTTTGTTATGAAATTACTGTGATGTCCAACAGGAGATATAATACATAGCTCAGTAGTAGTATTATTTTAAGGTAGCTATTACACAACTACATATGTTTTTACTGTTGCTAATTCCAATTTGTATTTTCATTGTAAACTCTGTAACTGTCGACTGATGAATGTTTTACAGAGGTACTGCTTCAAGAACAATCTAAATTAATTTGAGAGAATATGCCATCACATATAGGACAGATAATATAGACCCCAGTTTAATAAAAGTTGATAAATAACTATAAAGTCATAGACATTAAAGTAAAAACTCAGTACTCTTACTGTATGACTGGTGAAACTGACTTGCTGGATGTTTACAATCAAAACCTAAAGATTGAGATTAAAATAAAGGGGAATCAATATTTGGCTCTTGCCCTCAGAGTCAGTCTAAACCCAGGGAATAAGAAAACTTCTCTAGGAAGCTTTGCAACTCTGGGTCACACAACCTTCCCATCAGGGAGACTGATGAGACCCCTAAGGATGAGAAGCCAATCAGTACACCTGCTACAGAGGAGGGTCTTTGGGAAAAGGAGCCATCCCTAATGCTTCCAATGGAAGCCACCTCATCAAGGAGACCCTACCAGGCAAATGTCACTAAAGGAGATAAGAAGCTGCTCTCAAGTTCCCCAACAGTGACCCCTGTGGGAACTCAGCTGACTCTTAACAGCAGATAGAAACAAGGTCAATTTGACCAATTTGATCTTAAACACCTAGCAAAAACAGTTAAAACTAAAACACAGTCATTTCTGGACATTTAAAAAACTAAACAATAGTTATTTTAATGTAACTTGAGATGTACACTTGTGTTAGCCTCCCAAAAAATAAGTAAAACTGAAGGTGGCAAAAAAGATTCTTAGACAAAAATGCCTGATAATTATCAAAAGAAACTGCCAGAATTATAAGTTTTTAGTTGGTTTAAGGCCTACAGATCTTTCTAACCTCCAATAGAAGTAGACTTAATCAATGTTTGCTAGTATTATTCTGTAGCCCTTAGTAACAAAAATAAAGGGATCTCTGCTAAAGAAAAAGATCATGCCAGTAAAAATATATTTTACAAAAATCAGATGACATTGAGTAACTTAACAAAATATTGTGTTTACATTACTGATAACTCTAACAGTGTTAAAATTTACAATTAAGGCCTTATCTTCTCCAGCCTTGGCACACTTTGTTAGGCCTTTTTATGTAAACAACATCTCAGTTCTTTCACCTCTTTGCAAGAGATTATTAATTTCTATCAGCTTCATGATATTCATTGACAATTTTAAGATGCTATTTATTTTGTGCTCTTGTTTTTTTGTTTCTTTTATAAAACAAGACTTTTACTCCTAGAAAGGAATTTTTACTGCTTGCCCCACCCCACATCACCTCCTCTCAGTGTGAGGAAGCAAGAGTGGTTGTTGCCATTTTTCCATAAATGAGGAAAAAGTCCCTAAATTTAAAAAGGTAATAATAAAAAAATTTAAAAATACAGTCAATATAGATAGGTAAATTGTGTTAAATTACAAAAATAAGGGCCAGTTTGGATCCAGAAAGTTGGAGGCAATGACCTGAGAGAGATTAAAGTGTTAATGCTTTCAGAGCCCTTCCTCCACCCTTACCAAGAACGTGCTCCTGTTTTAATCTGTTGTTAAATCTCTCCAACAGGTTCAACTTATGAGAGAACCACCCCATGAGACCACTGATTTCCAACACCCATTTCAGTCAGAAGTTTATGTCTATAACAAATTGATCCAGAAAGGACTAACACCCGACTGAAATGGAAGGGACGTTTCTCTCAATAGGGACTCATCACATCTGAGTCAAGACGACAGACAAATGAACAACCCTCAGAGAACCCCAAACACCATCTAAAGATAAGAGTGAAAAAACATTAAACATGTTTTTTCTCTTGCTTGGACTTTGTCAAGAATAACTCCATGCTTAGCCCTTCAACTTTTTGAGATTACCAAATGGGGTAAATTCTGTGTTACTGTTCACATCATTCCCCAAGAGTATTATCATGATAAAGAGGGAAGAAGAAAGCATATGGGACTAATATCTAAACAAGCAGCCACTGTCTTATTTCCCCTCCTAGTGGAAATAGGTATAGAGGGCTCCACAGCTGTAGGAACCACTGCCCTGATTACTGGAAAACAGAATATAAAATTTGAGGTAGACAAAGAGATTTAGACTTAAATTTGTTAGAGATAGAATCCAGTCTGTGAAGCTAATGTTGTTGGACACAAACTATTATCACCTATGCACTATTAAGGAATCAATGATTTTGTCATGTACATAAAACCAGTGGGGAATATGATGGGTTGACCGATTTGACTCCATGAGAATGTTGTAGGACAGACTCTGGGGGAATGATTAAACAGACTCCAATTTGCTCAGAAGTTGGGGGCAGAGTGTGAATGAGAAAAATAGAAAATACCCAGAGTTCCATGAAAATCCAGTCGTGCATTTGTTCAGAAAACACTCTTCTGTTGCAACCTAAATCTGTGTGCATAGGGAAAGCTCATTCATGGAAATCGAAACACTTTGTTGTAACACAAGCAGCATGCATGGTGTAACCACCACATCTTCAGGGCAAGTGGATATGAGAAGGAGAGATGATAGGCACAGTTTCATTGAAACCCATTCATGAAACTTTCTCGGAAAAGCAACATCAATTTCAACCCCATTCAGCCTGCACATTAGAGTACTTCAACAGTAATGCATAAGGAGCTTGACTAGAGAACCTGGAGGTAGAGTGCTCGGATGTTGGGGGCAGAGTGGGAATGAGCAAAAGAGAAAATACCCAGAGTTTCATGGAAATCCAGTCGTGCATTTGCTCAGAAAACGCTCTTTAGTTGCAGCCTAACTCTGTGTGCATAGGGAAAGTTGAATTCATAGAAATCAAAACAGATTGTTATCACAGAAGCACAGTGCATGTGGAACCACCACATCTTTGCAGCAAAGTGGGTATGAGGAGGAGAGATGATAGGCAAAGTTTCATTGAAATCCATTCGTGAATCTTTCTCAAAAAAGCAACATCAATTTCAGCCCTATTCAGTCTGCACGTTAGAGTACCGCAACAGTAATACATAAGGGGCTTGTCTAGAAAAATTGGAGGTAAAGTGCTCATATGTTGGGTGCAGAGTGTGAATGAGGAATAGAGAAAATACCCAGAGTTTCATGGAAATCCAGTCGTGCATTTGCTCAGAAAACGCTCTTCAGATGCAACCTAACTCTGCATACATAGGAAAAGCTCAATTAATGGAAATCGAAAAAGATTGTTAAAACAGAAGCACTGTGAAAGGTGGAACCACCACATCTTCAGAGAAAAGTGGGTATGAGGAGAAGAGATGATAGGCAAAGATTCATTGAAACCCATTCCTGAAACTTTCTCAGAAAAGTAACTTCAATTTCAAACCCATTCAGCCTGCACGTTAGAGTACTGCAACAGAAATACATAAGGGGCTTGCCTAGAAAACCTGGAGGTAGAATGCTGAATGTTAAGGGCAGTGTGAGAATGAGGAATGGAGAAAATACCAAGAGTTTCATGGAAAATCAGTCATGCATTTGCTCAGAAAACGCTCTTCAGTTGCAGCCTAACTCTGCTTGTATAGGGAATGCTGAATTCATGGAAATCGAAACAGTTTGCTATAACAGAAACACCTTGCATGGTGTAACCACCACATCTGCAGAGCAAAGTGGGTTTGAGGAGGGGAGATGATAGGCAAAGTTTTATTGAAATCCATTTGTGAAACTTTCTCAGAAAACCAACATCATTTTCAGCCCTACTCAACCTGCATATTAGAGTACTGAAACAGAAATACATAAGGGGCTTACCTAGAAAACTTAGAGGTAGAGTGCTCATATGTTGGGGGCATACTGAGAATGAGGAAAATAGCAAATAACCAAAGTTTCATAAAATCCAGTTGTGCATTTGCTCAGAAAACCCTCTTCAGTTACAGTCTAACACTGTGTGCCTAGGGAAAGCTCAATTCATGGAAATTGAAACAGTTTGTTATAGAAGCACCGTGCATGATGGAACCACCACATCTGAGGAGAAAAGTGAGTATGACGAGTGGAGATGATAGGCAAAGATTCATTGAAATTCATTCGTGAAACATTCTCAAAAAAGCAATTTCAATTTCAGCCCTACTCAACCTGTGCGTTAGAGTACTGCAACAGCAATACATTTGGGGCTTGTCTAGAAAACTTAGAAATAGAGTGCTCAGATGTTGAGGGCACAGTGGGAATGAAGAAAAGAGAAAATACCCAGAGATTCATGCAAATCCAGTCGTGCATTTGCTCAGAAAACGCTGTTCATTTGCAGCCTAACACTGCGTGCCTAGGGAAAGCTCAATTCATGGAAATCGAATCAGTTTATTAAACAGAAGCACCATGCATGGTGGAACCCCCACATCTGCGGAGCAAAGTGAGTTTGTGAAGGGGAGATGATAGGCAAAGTTTCATTGAAATCCATTTGTGAAACTTTCTCATAAAAGCAATTTCATTTTCAGTCCTACTCAACCTGCACGCTAGAGTACTGCAACAGCAGCACATAAGGGGCTTGCCTAGAAAACTTGGAGGTAGAGTGCTCATATGTTGGTGGCAGATTGGGAATGAGGAAAAGTGAAAATACCCAGAGTTTTATGGTAATCCAGTCGTGCATTTGCTCAGAAAACTCTCTTCAGTTGCAGCCTAACTCTGCGTGCATAGGTAAAGTACAATTCATGGAAATCGAAACAGTTTGTTATAACAGAAGCACCATGCATGGTGGAACCACCACATCTGCGGAGCAAAGTGGGTACTAGGAGGGGAGATGATAGGCAAAGTTTCATTGAAATCCATTTGTGAAACTTTCTCAGAAAAGCAACTTCCTTTTCAGCCATACTCAACCTGCATGTTAGAGTACTGCAACAGAAATACATAAGGGGCTTGCCTAGAATACTTGGAGGTTTTTTTTTTTTTTGAGGTTATTGCAAATGGGTTTTTTTTCCTCATTTCCCTTTCAGCTGTTTTGTTGGTTGCGTATAAAAATGTTTTAGATTTATGCATGTTGATTTTATAGCCTGCTATTTTGCTGAATTCATTGATGAGGTCTAGAAGTTTTCTGGATGAAGTTTTTGTATCCTTTAAATATAGAATCATGTCATCTGCAAATATTGACAGCTTAAGTTCCTCTTTTCCTATTCATATCACTTTAATTTCTTTAGTCTGCATAATTGCTCTGGCTAGAGTTTTGAAGACAATGTTGAATAGAAGTGGTGAAAGAGGACATCCCTGTCTTGTTCCCATTTTTAAAGGGAATGGTTTTAGTTTTTCTCCATTAAGAATGATGTTGGCCATGGGCTTAGCATAAATAGTCTTTACAATGTTCAGGTATGTTCCTACTATCCCTATTTTTTCTAGTGTTTTGAGAATGGAAGGGTGTTGTATTTTGTCGAGTGCTTTCTCTGCATCAATTGAAATAACCATATTATTTTTATCCTTAAGTCTATTGACATGATGGATTATGTTTATTGATTTACAAATGTTGAACCATCCTTGCATTCCAGGGATAAAACCCACTTGATCGTCGTGTGCAATTTTCTTAATACGTTTTTGGATATGGTTTGCCAATAATTTGTTAAGGATCTTTGCATCTATATTCATCAAGGATATTGGCCTAAAATTTTCTTTCCTTGATGTGTCTCTTCCTGGTTTGGGTATGAGGGTGACATTAGCTTTATAGAATGATTTTGGTAGGGTACCCTCCTTTTCTATTTCCTGGAATACTTTGAGAAGTATTGGAATGAGTTCCTCTTTGAAGGTCTTGTGGAACTCTGCTGAGAATCCATCAGGTCCTGGGCTTTTCTTGGATGGTAGATTTTTAATGGCTTCTTCAATTTCATTGCTTGATATTGATCTGCTTAAATTGTGTATGTCCTCCTGTTTCAGTTTGGGAGGAGCATATGTCTCCAGAAATTTGTCAATGTCTTCAGTAGTTTCTATTTTGTTGGAATACAGATTTTCAAAGTAGTTTCTCATTATGTTCTGTATCTCAGTGGTGTCTGTTGTGATATTTCCTTTTGCATCTTGTATTTTAGTAATTTGAGTCTTCTCTCTCCTTCTCTTCATTAGTGTGGCTAAGGGTTTGGCTATTTTGTTTACTTTCTCAAAGAACAAACTTTTAGTTTTGTCAATTTTTTGAATAGTTTCTTTTGTTTCAATTTCATTGATTTCAGCTATGATTTAATTATTTCCTGTCTTCTACTACTTTTGCTGTTATTCTGTTCTTCTTTTTATAGGGCTTTGAGCTGTAATGTTAGGTCATTTAGTTGTTGACTTTTCATTCTTTTCTGGAATGCGCTCCATGCAATGAATTTTTCTGTTAATATCATTTTCATAGTGTCCCAGAGATTTTGATATGTTATATCTTCATTCTCATTGACTTCTAAGATTATTTTTATCTCCTCCCTGATGTTTTTTGTTAACCATGTATCATTCAATAGCATATTATTTAGTCTCCAGGTGTTGGAGTAATTTCTGTTTTTTATTTTGTCATTGATTTCTACTCTCAGTCCATTATGATCTGATAGAACACAAGGCAGTATCTCTATTTTTTGCATTTCCTAAGGGCTGCTTTGTGACATAACATATGGTCTATTTTCAAGAAGGTTCCATGTGCTGCTGAGAAGAAAGTGAATCCACTAGTTGATGGATGGAATATTCTATATATGTCTATTAAGTCTAGGTTATTGATTGTGTTATTGAGTTCTATGGTTTCTTTGGTTGGATTTTGTTTGAAAGATCTATCTAATGGTGAAAGCAGTGCTCTAAAGTCACCCAGAATTATTGTGTTGTGGTCCATGTGATTCCTGAAATTGAGAAGGATTTGTTTGATGTACAGGGATGCACCGTTTTTTTGGGACATAAATATTTACTATCATTATGTCTTCCTTTTTTATAGTTCCCTTAAGCAGTATGAAATGTCCTTCTTTATCCTTTCTGACTAACTTTGACTTGAAGCCCACTTTATCTGATATGAAGATGGAAACCCCTGCTTTTTTACTGAGTCCCTGTGCATGGTAGGTTTTTTCCCATCATTTCACCTTTAGTCTGAGGATGTCTTTTTCTATGAAATGATTCTCTTGCAGGCAGCATATTGTTGGGTCTTTCTCTTTAATCCATTCTTCCAGTCTATGTCTTTTGATTGATGAGTTTAGACCATCAGCGTTCAGGGTTATTATTGAGATATGATTTGTATTCCCAGTCATTTGGCTTATTTTTGGTTTTTAAGTTGGCTTGGTTTTTCCTTTTTGTGGTTTTTCTCTAAGGTAGTTCCTCCCTTTGCTGTCCTACATTGTTGTTTTTCATTTCCTCCTCATGGAATGTTTTGTTGAGAACATTCTGTAGTGCAGGCTTTCTATTTGTAAATTCTTTTAACTTTTGTTTATCATGGAAGGATTCTATTTCATCTTCAAATCTGAAGGTTAGTTTTGTTGGGTATAGGATTCTTGGTTGGCAACCATGTTCTTTCAGAGATTGAAATATTTGTTCCCGGCCCTTCTAGCTTTTAGAGTCTGGGTTGAGAAGTTGGCTGCTATCTGTATTGCTGATGTTGTTTGACTATTGTCTCTTTAGGGACTTCTCCTCAACTTTAATACAGTAAAGAATGTAAGCCTATGGGGTGTGGTTGAAATGCAAAGGTCAGAAAGTCCCTGGCTAGACACTCCCTGACTCTGCCTGCTGTGTCTTCGAATTATTGAGGAGGATTTTGTACACACAAAGCATAAAACCGTCCCAATGGGTGGTGTGTGTGTAGACTGGATATAAGCACAACTCCCTGGCAGTGACTCTTTGAACCCAAGCCCAGGAAGAGCTTGGGACTGGGATGGGATTGCAGGGAAGAGGGTCCTCTTGAGAAAGGACGTCCAGGACACCAGCCCCTTCCTCTCTCCTCTCCTGGAAGGCCCCTACTTCATTCTCAGGACAGGCCCTGTCAGCTTCTTGTCCGTTCCCTTACCCTGGGAAGTCAAACTTCTTCAAGAGATGCTGCTGTTCCAGGTGGAACAGGTTAATATGAATTTCAGTGGGAACATACATTTGAGGTCTGGGTGCACTGCATGGAGTGGCTCAGTGGGAATGAGGGGAGGGTCAGCCTGGAGATGTGTGAAAACCCCAAGTGGCTGAGAGGCTCTCCCTGACTCACCTCTGTGAGAGTCTGTGGCCACAGTTCCCAGGTCAGCCACACACACATTTGCAGGGTGATTGCTGGGGAACCAGGGCTCAGCTGCTGGGCAGGCCCTGGTCAGGAGATGATGTGTGGTCTTTGCAGACTCAGAAGGCTCACTGTCCTGCAGCTGTGAACTGTCCTTTCTCCTTAGCTCCCACCCCAGTCAGCCATAGCATACTCAGAGTCAATCCCAGGGTCAGCTGATGACCCAGATTAGCAGAGGCAGACTGCCTCCGGGCTCTGTGAGCTTAGGACCAAATGTGGCCCCTGGAATGGGGAAGTTATGACTCAGTTTCCAGCACCACCTCTGACCAGCTCTGTGACTTCTGTGATTTCTTGAGGCACTGTGATCATCAATTCAATGTGCCCTTGTAATCCCTTATGTTTTGCCTACCTTCCTCTATAGTCAGTAGGTATGGTTGTTGTCTCTTAGTGCATCTCTTCATATTGTGTTTAAAGTGTTAAACCATTAAAAACTTAAAGTATTGTGCATTGTGTTTTATTCTTTCTTATTCAGACAGCTCATATTTGGAGGTCATTCCCTGTTAACATACTCTGATTAATTTCTTATAAATAGGTTTGAGAATGTGTTCTATCAATAATTAATGGTACTGTTAAAGTATCTTTCTGGTTGGAGAGTGTTGTAAATCCTTTGCACCAGAGCCAGTTGCATGGATGTATTGTTCTTTTGTGGAGCTAGTCCCTGAACATATGTCATAAGCGAGATTTTGTGGATGAAACGTGGTGTCTATGTTAGTCTCTTTTCTGCTTTTTGTTTTGTGGGTTTGAATTTAGTTTTTTGCACTCTGGTGATATAGATGTATCATCACCTCTATGAGCATGTGTGTGTATCAATATACACTCACCTTCCTTTGCAATAATTTTGTATGATGATGTTTTATCCCTACCAATAAGTTAAGTCCCCAAGGAATACAATCCAAGTTCCAAATATTGACTGAGTAAACACATGAAATATTATTATACAAACTAATTCTAAAAATTCCTCAAACTCTTTCAAAATGAAGAAGAAAATATTTCCATATTTATTTAATGAGTTATATTGTACCATGAAAAGACAAGCTAAGACAGTACAAAAAAGGAAGGAAAAAGAGGAGCAGGAGGAGGAGGAGTAAAAGATTATAGGAATCCAATATTAAAACAATACTGGTAAAAATTTTTAAACATTACTAACAATGTTTAACTGAATATTAACAGGGTCATTCAAATAATCAGGTAGCATTTATCCCTATGATGCAATGATGTTTGAATCATGTCAATCTTTTGATGCTATGTAGCACATCTACATACTAAAAGGAGTAAAGACCATACAGTCATCTCAATAGATGTGGAAAGAGCATTTGATAAAATTCAGGATTCTTTCATGGAAAGTACTCTAAAACTTTAGTTATTCAAGAAATTATGAATGTGACAGTTGACTGCCATATGGGAAATTATACCTGCCCAATTTTCTCTAATGCCTGTATGTTATTCTGTGATATTGTTGCTTTACCTACAGCATTTATATATCTGTTGAATTCTTGGTTGAACTAAATCTGAATTTACAATTTAAATAGATTTCTACTACTCTGTCAGGTTCACTGAGATTAGTGTCTCAGTGAATCTAACATCTTTAAAGCAAGCTTTTGAACTTTGCCACTACAAAAATGCACCTCTGCATGCACAGGGGTCTGATCATTCTCTGCCATAATTTGCCTGCTTACCAGCCAAAGTCAATGAACTGAAGTCTACCAAAAGCAAAGATGATGTCTGCCACCAAAAAAAAAGATATATTCCATGTGCAATTCTATCATAAGAAACTCTACGGTCATATGTCACTGTAGAGAACCAATGAAAATTTTTAAAAAATAAAAGAATGAAGAATGACCCATACAAAGAATTGGTGAGGATATGAAAAACTGGTACCCTCATACACAGCTGGAAAAAAAGCAAAATAGCTCAGCCACTTTGGAAACATTCTGATAGGTTTTAAAAAGTCAAACATACACCTGCAGTTTGATTACTTCTAGGTATTTACAGAAGAGAAATGAAAGCTTATGTCTTCATTAGACATGTGCACAGATGTTCACAGCACCTTTATTTGCATCAACTTGATTGCATCAACTTTTACACAAGCTAATGGCCATCCAGAGCTGAATGGATGGCTTGCACTGCACTCATGTAATGAATCACTGCAAAACGATAAAGCGAGTGAATGTACTCTATAGCATGGATGCACCTCAAAATTTATATACTGGGTAAAAGAAGAGAAAAAATAGACACATACCATAAGATTATATTTAAGGTAAAATTCTAGGAAATTTATAGGGTGGAAAGAAAATCCAATAGTTGGATAATAAAACATTTGGGGCAGTGAGCCAATTTTATTATCTTCATTGTGGTGGTACTTTCATGGGCTAATGTGTGAACACATCGAATTGTATACTACATGTGATTTTTGTGTGCATGTGTCAATTATACCTCAACACAAAAGCGTTTTTTTTTTTAAAGACAAAAGAGATGGGAATCATATATGAGAAGCAAATGGGTAGCAAATTCACATAGTGCAGTCAGGTTAGTTTAAAAATTTTGTAAGCATTCCCATTGCTTGGAAGAAACCTCCCCCAGTACAGTTTCCCATGAGCACACAGCACTGGAAGTAGCTGCCTCTTACCTGTAGGAGCTCTGTTCCAGGACCCCATGGAGAGCACTGAACCCATTATATATATGACTTTTCTTTCCCAATATGAAAAATACCTTACAATAAAATTTAATTTATAAATTAGTTACAGAAAGAGACTAAGAAGAAGTCTAACACTATGCTGTAATAATAGTTCTATGACCATCTCTCAAAAAAAAAATCAAAGAGGGCTGGGAATATAGCTCAGTCAGTAGAGTGCTTGCCTCACAAGCAAAAGGCCCTGGGTTCAATCGCCAGCACTACACACACAAAATAAAAAAAAAAAAAAAAAAAAAAAAAAAAGGAATTTAAGCCCCAGTGATTCTAAGGATTCTAAAATTATGGGATATATCCAAATGGCAAGCACCATAAACAACCAGCCCTTGGAAGATGAAAGGAAGGTGGAGGGCTGCCTTCTAATAAGCCTTCCCCTGATCGGAAACACAGCCATGATCAAATGTCTCAAAACCAAACTTCAGATGAAGTATTCTTTAAGGGTAAGACATTCCATTTTGTGGCAGAGTGATATTTGGCAGAGTTTGTAGTTTGAACTACTTACTTGGTAATGAAAGCATTGCCATAAAAGTCCAAATGCTGAAGTAAACCCTGATCTTTTTCAAGGAAGTTGAGGCAAGGACCAATTTTAAAGGCCAAGGAAGAAACTGCTACTCTAGAGACTAGGCTGCTTTTCTTTTTTCCAGATCCTTTATTGGTGCATTATCATTGTAAATAGCATAGGACTTATTATTATATGTTCATATATGCACACAATATAACTATATAATTTGGCCAATATCATTCCCAAGTATTTCTCCTTGCCATTCCCTCCTCCCCTGATTCCTTTCCTCCACTGATTTTCCTTCCATTTTCATGAGATCCTCCTATCCCAACACATGTCTTTCTTTTCTATTTTTTTAATTTTTAAATTTTAGTTGTACATAACCATAGAATGCATTTTGACATCATACATAAATTGAGTGCAACTTCTCATTTTCCTAGTGTACCATGTATACACCAGTTGTGGAATCATATATGCACATAGGGTAATAATGTTTGATTTGTTCCAACAAAACCATAGACATCATAATACGGGCTAGTTGGCTTAAGGCTGTATATTATTTGCATTGGTTGCTGTCATTATTTGTCTCCCCCTTAAAGGTGAGGTATAGGAAGCCTTCAGGCACACCATAAGTCTGATAAATCTACAGGTAGAAACTGTACTCCCAGGCTGGGGAGATAGATCAGTTGGTAGAGTACTTGCCTCCCAAGCACAAGGCCCTAGGTTCAATCTCTAGCACCTCAAAAAAAAAAAAAACCTGTACTGCCTCAACTCCACACTACTAGATGGGTAAACACACATACACACAGCATGAAAACACAAGGGCACAAATCACCCCAAACCAAACAAGATGCACAACAATAGAATCCAATGGCACCACAATAGAAGAAACATCAGAGAAAAAGTTTAGAATGTACATAAACTGATCTTGAGGTAAAGGATGATGTAAAGAGTGGAATCAGAGATAAAATTAAGAGGTAAAAATCACTTCAATAGATAGATTCTGAAAAGAAATCAAGCAGAAATCCTCAAAATGAAGGAACTAGTAAACCAAATTAAGAAGTCAATGGAAAGCATCACCAACAGACTGGACCACTTGGAAGGCAGAACCTCAGGCAATGAAGACAAAATGTTTAATCTTGAAAGTAAAGTTGACCACACACAGAGAGAGAATAGGTTCCTTTGATGTAGAGTTCATGGTCTAGGCTCCTGCCACAGGAGTTCCTATCAACTGATTATTGGAGGAGTGGTTACTGGGCAAGTGTGTCCAGAATATCTTTTCTGAATTGTAATCTTTAAAAAAAGTGGTAAACATTGTTGCAGAAATTTTTCATACCAGCGAGGTGTGCAAAGCAGGGGAGGATCACAAATCATGGCAGCAGAATGAGAATAAATAATTTGGAGATGCTTAGAAAGAACTTGGGCATGCAAGCAGGCATAACTTCCCAGTTCCAGACTTGACAAGAACAATTCCATCTTGGTATCAGCAGCTTTCATAGATACTACCAGTTGGGTGCCAAATTCCAGTTGCACTGGTTACTTCTGAAAGGAGAGAAGACAGCAGGTGAATTCCCCTCCCTAGTACAATGATGACGACCTCAGCTGTCTTTGTTTATCATTGTGAAGAGTACTGAGAGTAAAGGAAGCATTTTACCTGAGCACAAATGTGTTTGATGTTGAGGAACTAAGTACAATAGTTTAACTGGCATATCAAATGTCACTCTTAGCATAGAGTATTACTATGATCCTACTTCTCTAGAGCAGGAGTTGGCAAAACTGTCTATAAGGTCAGAGAGTAAATTTTTGGCTTTGCCATCTGGTGTCTGTTGTATCCACTCAGCTCCCCTCCTGGGAGGTAGCAGAGTAGCTGTGGAAGGGATGGAATGTGGGGAGGGAAGAGGCCAAGTTAGCCTTAGCCAGTAGGCCCTAAGCTGCTCCCAGCCAGGGAGACTGTGGAGGCAGATTATCAGCACAGGTAGAAGCCAAGACTCATTGGCCTCAGTGAAGAGCTTCATGGTTTCCAAGCTCAGCCTCATGAAGGGCATGAGTTTCCTGCAGTTGCCTGGGCTGTGGCTGCACCCTCTTCCCTCTCCCTCTTTGCACCCAGTCCATGGCCTCCTACTGCCGCTTCATGGAAAGTGACTTCCTGTATTATGGGGTCAGGAGGCAGGGAGAAAGAACACATCAGGGAGAGATTCCAGCAGTCCCTACTGCTCTCAGAAGGGCCTCTTCTCTGGGGACATCATCTCGTCCCTGAGTTGAGCTTGGGATCCTGGGATATGCTGCCTGATCCTTGCACCTGGGGTACCCTTATCTTAGGTACTTCTAAAGTGGTGCAGAGCTCAGGTGGTACTGGTCCCTAGCAGCTCTAAATTTAGCAGCTGTGCCTAAGGGTTCTCCAGCATGCCCCGGGGACTTACTTGTCCAGCTCAGAAAATACCAGTTCAAGAATTCCCAGGAGACTTGGTACCTCAGGCCTTGGAAATAGCACTCTTCCCCTGGTTTCCCCTCCTCCCTCCCATATGGGAGGTATCCAGGGCTAAAGGGGACACCTGTTTCCACTTGGGAGTTCCCAGTTTTAGCTGTTCTCATCCAGGGTGGTGCAGAAGAAGGATGTGGACTGGAGGAATTATAGAAGAGGCTGTAGGAATCTACCTTCAGTTGGAGAAGCCCAGGCAGGGTCCCTGCACAGCTGGGAGTAGCAAGGAAGCATGTACTAGGGTGAGCAGACAGTTCCACAGATATTCAGGTGGAAAGCAGGAGACATGTTCTGGATCAGGGGCTCTCTGTTCCTTCCCACTCACATTGTGCTGACCCAGAATTTCCCAGAATGTGCTTGAAGCTCTAGTTTCTCAAGATGGCCCAGCAAAGTCTGCCCAAACTTTCTGGAAGGTGGTGCTTTCCCTCTTAAGCTTCACAAGGTACATGTGCATTTTCCTGAACCAGTTAGAAACGGGTGTCTACTCATTAATAACATGGGCATCCTGTGTACTGCATCACATCTGGAAGTCATTGCGTTTGTGCACCTAAACTTTTTTTTAATTAGAGTCTATGCCCTTAGACCACATTCTCCTACCCCAAACTCCTTCCTCTCCAGCCTGGATTCAGCACCCCTGTTCCATACTCACCTCCACCATTCAACAAATACCAAGAGGGAGAAGCAGCTGGAGGCAGTGGATCCAGATCTGCTGCCCAGTCCAGGGAGACTCCAAAAGGAGACAAACACAAGCCTCTCCTAATAGGAGATATAATGAGAGCAGAGACCATTTCTCCCCCTAGATGATCTTTGAATCCTTTGATGACTAGGGGGAGGTCAAGGTTCAGAGATCCAAGCCATGTCTCGGGGTCAGAGGCCATATATAAAATTGGCAGTACATTGTTGTCAGCTTTTTTTCCACTGTGACCAAAAGACCTGATAAGAACAGTTTCAGAGAAGGAGAAGTTTATTTGCCACTCATGGTTTCTGAGGTCTCACTCATGGTAATTCAGTGCAGGGGCTGAGACTCTGATCAGAGTTTGCTTGTACTAGGTACAGTAGTCAGGAAAGTCAAGTGAACCCAGAGATTTTGGATTTGGGTGCTGGCATCTAGAGAAAAGAGACTCTCTTGAATATTCCAGGGAGGCTGAGAATCCTGAGCAGGAATCAGTGTTAACTCTGCCTCAAGGAGTCAGATTAGGTGATGGACAGGTTTCCTGTGGCATCTCTAACCCTGCCCCAGAGATCTGAGGAATTAGTAATATTGGTGGCTGGTCCTCTTGGATTACATTTTTCTGGAGCCTGGGAACTAAGAACAAAAAGGAGAACAAAGGAAATCCAATGAATGTTTAACTTCTATTAGGGAAAATAAACCACCCTAAACAGTGAGATTTTCCTTTGACTTGGGAAATAAAATAATAGCTCAGACATACTGTCTGGGCTGTCGTGACTGCTTGACCCTGCCATCACACCCCAGGACCCTTCTTGTTTCCCATTCTGCTGTTCTTCTCAAGACAGCTGCCGAGGCCTAGAGGAGGAGGAGGAACCAAGGAGCTCGAGGCTCAGTGGCTTCCACCCTCATCTCCCTGGCCAAAACACAGTCATGATCACACCTCATTGCCAAGGATGCTGGGAAATGTGTTTTATATTTCAGCTTTCATTTCTCCAGTCAGAGGCTGAGAAAGTATACAGGAGGATAAATGAGCCCATCCTCTGTAAGTCCTCTCTAGTTCTGGCAGTAGGATTGCTGAGAGAGAAAGTGGTAATGTTTATTAAATTTTACTTCTAGGGGTCATTGTTCAATTTAGATTTTTTTCTTTATTGTTTTTAGATACACATGACCGTATGATATATTTTAACATATCTTATATACATGTAATGCAACCCATTCCAATTAGGATTCCATTCTTGTGGTTGGACACAAGAATGTGTGGAGTTTCACTGGTCATGTGTTCATAAATGAAGATAGGAAAGTGATGTCCATTCTTCCACTGTGTTTCTATTTCCATCCCCTCCCTTCCCTTCATTATCCTTTGTCTAATCCAGTGAACTTATGTTCTTCCCTCCCCACCTCTTATTGTGAGTCAGCATCCACATAGAAAGAACATTCAACTTTTTTTTTTGGGGGGGGTTGGCTTATTTCACTTAGCAAGATAGTCTGCAGCTTCATCCATTTGCCAGCAAATGCCATAATTTCATTCTTCTTTGTGGCTGAGTAATATTTCCATTGTGTATATATACCACATTTTCTGTATCCATTTATCTATTGAAAGGCACCTAGGTTGGTTCCATAGCTTAGCTCTTGTGAATTGAGCTGCTATAAACATTGACGTAGCCATGTCAGAGTAGTATACTGATTTTAAATCTTTGGGATATATGCAGAGGATTGGGATAACTGGGTCAAGTGGTGGTTGCATTCTAAATTTTCTGAGGAATCTCCATACAGCTTTCCATAATGGTTGCTCCAATTTGCATTCCCACCAGCAATATATGTGTGTGTCTGTTTTCCCACATCTTGCCAATATTTGTTATTTGTAATCTTGATAATTGCCATTCTGACTGGAGAGAGATGGGATCTCAATGTAGTTTTAATTTGCATTTCTCCCATTGCTAGAGATGTTAAACATTTTTTTTCATGCATTTGTTAATCATTTTTAATTCTTCTTATGTGAAGTACCTGTTCAATTCATTTGCCAACTGACTGATTGGGTTATTTGTTTTTTTAGAACAGTGCTCATGTTTTCTGTGGAACATAAATCAACAAAAATAGTTAAGTTGCTTCTTCACTGTCATATTAATATCTCTGTTTCAGATAAATGTGGATGGATTGCATTATCTTACACCATTGCTAGTGGTAATACTCCATGTGTATTTGCATTAAAGTATTAATCAAGATTACATGTAGATTCACAATAATTACAACTATTGCATCTTACACATAAGGTGAGATTTTATGTGGAACGGTCTGTGTGGAACGGTCGTGAGTTGGTACAGTTCATCAACCAGAAACCCTTCAAAAGTCTAGATAAGAAGTAGTGATGAGTATAAGAGTCACCTGCAAGGTTTGTTCTCCTCTTTCCATCTGCCAATTCCCCTTTGGTGTGGAGAGCTGCCTAGTCACATAGGTAGGAAGGAAAGAGATAAGCGGGGAGAGAACCGAACAAAAGAGACCCTAATCTATAAAAGATGTAGTGTGTGCTCGCTTCTTGGGATTGTAGAACATCAGCCATGGCCCCCTTCTCCCTCCTGGGAGAAGTCTGTACTACTACTTTTAAATAAGATCTGCTTAATATACACTTGCCTTGGTGTGCTTCTCTAACATAATTCGTCAACATCTGAGGAAACAACTCGTCACCGAAAAACAGTGGTATCATTAATCAGTTTTTTACCACAGAGAGTTCTGTTTTACTTATCTTTTTCAAAGAGCAAACACACTTTTGTTTTCTAAGTAATGAATTTCTGCTTTTGTTATTTGTTGTTTTACTTAGAGTCACAGACATTGTATTTTTCTCATTCCTTAAGTTGATTTAATATATTTCTCTCTCAGACACCACGCAAGTCTCAGGTTCTTACACAGGGTAAGGCTTGGGCCTTGCATACAGCTGTGCATTTAAATAGAAGTCAATTTAGAGCCCTGGTGGGAAACACTTGACTGAGATACAGAATTTCTGACAGCTGGGGCAAACCATGGGACATGTGAGCTATCATGGGTGACTTGACTCAGCTGTGTGAGTTCAGATCCTAGCACACAGGTCAACTGGCCTCCCACAGAGTTCCTCTCGGCTGCTTCTGTCTCTCCAGTTCCAGGGTATCCCTTGGAGCCAAAGCAGGGCAGATAGTCCTCTGCCACACACCACCACCTCCCTGCTCCCTTGTTGCAGAGCACAGGGTCTGGCATTAATGGAGGATTCTTGCATGAGTCCAGTGCAAGGCAAAGCAGCCTCAAAACTAATTTTTACTTTTCAGCAGAGTAGCTCAGACAGGTTGCTCTTTGCAGATAAAGATTTGCTAGGCAGGCAGTCCCTGGAGCTGGAGGAAGTACCTCCCCACTGGTAAGCCAGAGCTGACTTCCCTGTGTGCATTTCTCCCTGGGACCACTAGGTGGCACTAGGGCTTCTTGAAAAGCGGACAAACTGTCTTGCTCAAGGACCTGCCTACTGACCCACCCTGCCAGTAGGGAAGTGGCTCCTAGGCCAGTGTCAGTAGGCCACTCTGAGAGACTGGGCTTTGCCAGTGAGGGCCGGCCCAGCCCAGAGCACCAAACAGGAAACCTATGCTCCTCTTGAGTGACCGCATCTCTCCAGGTCTTGGTTTTCTCAAACTGGGAAGGATAGCACAGATTCAGTGGCAAGGGGTAGGAGCACACAGTGAACTAGAAAAGGTTAGAGCCAGAATGCCTTTTGAGGACACAGGAATGAAAAGGAAGAGCTGAGGCTGACTCCACTCATGAGGAATATCCTGGGTGGCTTGCTGAGACCACCAGCCTGGGCAGGGAGGCATCCTCCTAAGGAGGAACACTAATGATGGTATGATCAGCACTTTACACCTGCAAACTCACTGAAATCCAACGCAAGCCTTCTGATTCTCTCAGAACTACTTTGATGATTCCCATTTCTACAGACAGGAAAACAGAAACCCAGAAAAGTTGTTACTGGCTGGTGTTAGTATGAGGTCCATTGGGATGCAGAGACCCAGGAGGGAGATGGGATGAGGCAAGAGAGGGCAGGAAGGTGAGGAGAAGGATGCCTGCAGTGGGGAGTGGAGGAGAGAAACAGGGGACCTTTTTGATTCCCAGTGGCTGCACAGGAAATAAAGCAGGAGAAAAGTTGTGCCTGGCATCTTTGAGAATGCGATTTGCAAAACCATCACTTGTATCGGCTCCTCTTCCATCCAGACTCTCCCTAAATACATACCTGTCTGTTCTGCACACAGGAGTTGCAGAGACACACTCTGGTGGCAGACAGGGTCTGAAGAAAATAATGAATGAGCTGGGCCATGACATTGAGGCAACAGCCTTATTAATGCTGCCTTAGTGACTCCCAGCTGTGGCATATCTAAGTATAGCCATCTCATTTAACTGCGATGGCTATCCCAGGGACTCAATCTGGAGGGGAGAGTTGAGGAGGAGGTCATCTCTCTGGGAGGAGGGAGAAATTACCCATTGTTTAAAAATGTTTGGCCAGTTGTCTAGGAAACAGATGTGGCCAAAGTAACAAGTCAGTCTGTCCCAGGTTTTCTTTCAGGACTGTCCTCAAAAGATCATGTGTGTTAGCTTCACCAACTGTAATAGTACTTCCATGACACTAAAGAGTAGTAAACTACCTACAGAACTATGTCCAGAGGGTCTTCACAGGCTTGGAAGAAAAAAAAAATTCCTTGCAAATTAGGTTCAGTTTTCAAACCAAACCAAACCTGCCACATTCCTCAAGTGAATGATAAGTAAACTCAATCTTCAAGTATAACAGCAGAATATTAAAATTTTATGTCATAACAAATTTTATTCAGGATATAAATTGGGGTTGTATGCATATGAATGCTTTCTGATCATCAGGTGAGCAGCTTGCCTCTGCTACACTCTCTGCCATGATGTCTGCCTCACCTTGAGCCCCGAGGAATGGAGCCAGCCTTCTATGGACTGAGATCTCTAAAACTGTGAGCCCTTAAATAAACTTTTTCTCCTCCACAATTGTTTTGGTCAGATCTTTTAGTCATAGCAATGAGCAAGTTGACTGAAACACATATGTCCTTTTCACTCAAAACTTCAACTCATAAAAATAAAGAAAAAACTTTCAGGTCATTGAAATCTAAATCGGTACATGAAAACTACTTCTGCTATAATTTTTAGGGGAAGAAAAGGCCAGTAGTAATGTGCACTTTAGATAAGGAGAATGTAATGCTGTTTCGTACTGCATGAATTCATGCCTCCAAGAGGTCAGAGTTAAAGTCACACTCCTATTTATTAGTAATCACATGATCTTGAGATATTTCTCATAAAATGGATAAAAAAGTAGTCTTTGCTCATGGACCATTTTGATTTAAATGAGATAATACTCTAAGTCACTTTGTCAGGCACATTGGAAGCATAAATGGATACTAGTTACTGTTAAGAAATTACTGCTTGCTGCTGTGGCTATTTCAGGACAAATCGCTAGCAGGTCATGACTCATGGCTCCATTCAGCCAATCCTCAGCCCTACTGAGGATTGCTCAAGAGACTCACAGAACTACCTGAATTATATTCAGTAACTCCTAGGTCAGTCCAGCTCCACAGCCAAGGGTTCTCTGCCAGTACAAAATGTTCATGCGAGAGACACATCAGGAAGACAATGGATGTGCACTACTAAAAGTATCCAACTGCAGGACTGTATCAGGTGCTTTCTTATATCACCAGTCCAAACCAATCAAATCCAAACAGGTTTGCAGTCCACAATCTGGCTCAAGGCACTTGGGTACACGGAACAATGGAGAATCATCTCTGAGTCTCCAACAATCATAAAAGTTGGACCTAACATTTCAGAAGAAATCACCAAAATAGGTAGTCCCTTAACTTTAAAACACTTGAATCATTAGGAAGTCCTTCAAAAAGAAAAAGTTTCCTCTAAAATCGTTCTCTGGATGAATGTCATTAGGGAGCATGTCCATCCAAATCACATGAGCAATTCCTAATCTCTAGAATTCCAGCTAATACTCCACCATGGTTTCAAGTGGGGACTAGTTTGCTAGTTCATCTTCCTCAACAAATAATTTCTCTAATATGAGGGAAGTGAGAGGGAATTGATATTTCAGGAATATTTTAAGTTAAAATCTTTATATTGTTCTGCTGAGCATGGTGGCAGGTGCCTGTAATCCCAGAGTCTCTGGAGGTTGAGGCAGGAGTATCACAGGTTCAGAGACAGTCTCAGAAACTTAGCAAAACCCTAAGTGAGACTCTTGTCTCAAAATATAAAAAGGGTTGAGGATGTGGGTCAGTGGTTAAGCACCCCTGGGTTGAATCCCTGGTTGAAAAAAAAAAAAAAACTATACATTTTTCTAAATCCATTAAAATTCCTAGTTTTTGAACATTTTCTACACTAAAGCCCCAGATAATCCTCAAAATGATTCCTCAAAGAATTCCTATCCTCCTCATCCAAATATGTATCCTACAAACTTTGTAAATGTTTGCACTAAATTTGGTGAGTTATTGTAAGAAGGAATAATAAGCTTCTGACAGGCATTGAATATGCATTTTCCACTAGCAAAGAAAGCCCTGATGCATCCTAAAAAAAGAACAGTCTGTTGTTCCTTCCTGTGTATTCACTATGGAGAAGTGTAGATATTAAAAAAGGTTTTCTCAATGACTCCTTTTGTACAGACCACAAAGGAAAAGAAAGTTGATATTGGGAAAATTAACAAAGCTTTTTCATCAACAATAAATAGCATGAGCCATTAGAATAACCTTTAAAATATTTTCTTTTAATATGTTTGAAGGTAGAGAAGGAAGATAGGCAAGAGGAAAATGAACAAAAGGATCCAATTAAATTGAATCATTATCCTCATGCTGACATATTTCAGACCATGGCTCTCACACAGTGGTGGAGCAAAGGATCACAGAGGAACTGAGCAAAAATCCTGATTCCTGGAGTCTTCAAATCAGTAGAACTGGAGTCCCAAGACCCAGGAATTCACATTTTAAAATGTAACCTTCAGGTGATTTTGACACAAATGGAGCTTAAACTATACTTTACTTAGACATTCTACAAATATTTTGGACAATTTACCTCCTGAGAATCTTGCAAACAGATGTAATAAAGTATCTCAGAGTCCTTGGGCAATACTTCAATTAGAATAGGTGGGGCCTTGGTCACTCTTTGTGATATTGCAAGCAATAAAATCAACCTTGGCATTTAATAAATATCTGCTATTTGAAAATAATATGTATATGTTTATATCTATCTATATCCTTGGAATATGTATATATAGGTAAAATGTGTATTCTTTAAACATATGTATTCTCTGAATAAAAATAAAATACAAGTCATCTGAATATATATGAATATATACCTTTGAACATACCTGCCTTCATGTGTGTTTGTGTGTGTTTATTTGACAAAATATAAGATGTACCTTACTTCTCTATTCTCCTAGTCCATCACAAACTAATAGTTGAGAATAACCAAGATTATTAGAAGGATGATTCCAGCATATTGTTGAGAATATAACACTGTACAGATGGTCAAAAAAGACAAGTAGCATTCCAACATAATGTAATTTCTGGTATCTGGACTTCCTCACAGTCCATCAGAAGATACCTCTTCTCCTTCCAAACCAGTATCATTCTCACACCTGGAAAAGAACCTATCTGTTCATGTGCATGCATTTGATTGGACACGACTCTAGTGGAAAAAGATCATTCTCACTGCTATCTGTGAAGAATGAACAAGGCCAAAGGTATTCATCAGGGGATCTTCATCCCTCCTCTCCCTACAACTTGGGGTGGGGAGGAAGCAGAGATTAGAGGGGAGTTTTTCCAAGTAGGAAATGTCTGGGTGGTGTTTAAGGTTCTGCTCTCAGGAAAGGAAAAGGCCAAGGAAAGGCTTTCCATTTTTATATTCCTTTAGGTATCTTTAGGTATATTCCTTTAGCTAGAACATAAACCCCCAGCACTTACTGCTTGTAATTTCCAAAAATGCCAATCAAATATTCCTAGACTTACTTAAGTAAGGGCCAATAAAGGATATCCAAAACTTATAAATGACTGGTGACTACTTTGATAAAGATTAAAGATCCTGAGAGATAAGGATAGCTAGAGAATATTTAATCAGGGAATGGTAGAGGAGCAAGAAAATGCCTACAATAAAACAAGTTTTAGTACTGAATACTACCATGTGCAAACTCTCCCCTGGAAATACACTGGACACACTCTGTGATGCTGCTTCTTGGGTTTGGAAATCAGACAGTACTGGGTTCAAGTCACAGCTTGTCACAGCTTATGTAATTAGCTGTGTAAATTCTATAATCCCAGCTAATCTAAGTGCTCTCAGAATGGAAGAATAAAAGTAGCCAATAGGGTTAATGTGAAGATAAAACTAGATAATGCATGCAGAGGACTTCACACATGAGCATTCAATAAATATTAGCTACTATTGTTTTATGACAAGGGTCAGGTGTGGCAGTGGAAGGGTAATTTGGCCTTGGCATCTACTGACTGGTACACATGATTAAAAATATAAGAGTTTATGATGGTACAGGTCAGGTGCCCAAGTAATTAATTCAAAGTAGTTAAATATTATTCAAAATCATCTGCATAAGAGAAAAATGAGGTAATTACATGTTGCTTAAGGAAATTATATAATAAATAAAAATTGTAGATATTTATGCCCCAAACAATGGAGAATCTATGTACATCAAACAAACCCTTCTCAATATCAAGAATCAAATAGACCACACACAATAATACTGGGTGACTTTAACTTGCCTCTCTCGTCACTGGAGAGATCTTACAAACAAAAACTCAATAAAGAGGCTGTGGAAGGACTGCGATTGTGGCTCACTGGTAGAGCACTTGCCTAGCATATTTGGAGTACTGGTTTCAATCCTTAGCACCACATAAAAATAAATAAATAAAATAAAGGTCTTGTGTCCATCTACAATTAAAAAAGTATTTTAAAGAGGCTATGGAACTATAAAATAGAATAATAATTTAGAGTTAAAAGATATATAAAATATCTCATTCATCAATGACTGAATGCAATATCTTCTCAGCAGCACATGGATCATTTTCTAAAATAGACCATACCTTAAGACACAAAGCAACTCTCAACAAACAGAGATAATACCTTGAATTCTGTCAGATAATATTGGAATAAAATTAGAAATCAATGATGAAATAAAAATTAAAAATTAATACCTGGAGAATAAATAATGCAATATTAAATGATGAATGGGTCACAGAAGCAATCAGGAGTGAAATAAAGATTTACTTAGAGGTAAATGAGAACAATTATGCAACATACCAAAATCTCTGTGAGACCATGAAGGTAAATCTAAGAAGAAAATTTATAGCGTTGAGCCCATTCATTAAAGAATAGAAAGACACCAAATAAATTATCTAACATTACAACTCAAGACCTCAGAAAAAGAAAAAAAAATCAATACCAAAATCAGTAGAAGAAAGAAAATAATCAAAATCAATGGAATTGAAATTTTAAAATATTTCAACAAATTAACAAAGCAGAAAATTGGTTCATTAAAAATATAGACCAAACTGAGAAGCCTTTAGCCAAGCTAACCAAAGAAAGACAAAAAACTCAAGGTATTACAATTAATAATGAAAAAGTAAACATTGCCCAGATGCTACTATAATACAAAGGATAATCAGAAACTATTTTGAAAATTTTAACTTTGATAAATGTTGAAATGTTTTGAAGACATTGACATATTGCTAGAGACATATATGACTAACCAGATTGAACCAGGAAGTCATAGAAAATTTAAACAGATCAATTTAAAATAGTGAAAGCAAAGATGCCATCAAAACCTACCAGCAAAGAAAAGCCCAGGACTGGATGGATTCTCAGCTGACTTCCAGTAGACATTTAAAGAAGAAATGACACCAATCCTCCTCAAATTATTCCATGTGTTTGGAGCCCTTCTATGATGATTGTAGTCCGCCATTAAATGAAACAGAATAGACTAAACACTAACTATAAGTTGATTTCTTTGCCCTTAATAATAGTAAAATCTTTTCACTGTTAAATACTGGAGTTCGTGGTGGGGGTGGTTTCTCAGAAAATATAGTGACATGTTTGTTCTGGAGGTTGGAGGCTGGCAGATTGTGGTGCCCTCAGTCTGGCTGGGGGATGGGGTTGTTTTGGTCTGGCTGGGAAATAAGGTTGGTTTGGTCTGGACTGTCATACAGAGGGAATATGTACTTTGAGAAGAAGCATAGATTGTACTTTTGAAGGTTTTTCTTATTTTAAACTAACCATAAAATGATATAATCATTACTAAAGAAAAATTTATAAAAAGGTTGGCAGAAAAATAGAGATTCAACCTCAGAACACTTGGTGTCTCTGTCTGCTGTTTCTCTACCATGTGGACACCTCCCATCTACCTAGGACCCCTGACCGCTGCTAGGGCTCGACCCTGGCACACCCCCAACATAAGTCAGGTTGGGTAAGGGAGAGAAAATGAGAAAGATGTGCTGAGAGCTTTGGCAAGCTGGAGCATGATCTTGTGTTCTATGTAAATAATAGAAAATCACAGGGCTCCTTCATTTCATTGTGGTATTTGTAGTTCTGTGACAGAAATGCCATGGATATGTCTAATAGAAAACCTGGCACAAGCAGTACCACACACGTGAGGAGATATCCTAGGTGAGTACAACTCACCGTGCCCAGAGACACTTGTTGTATTTGCTCCTTCTTCAGCAAATGTGGTTCTGGGCATATTCTTGGGGATTACACTAGAGCCCTGTGGGCAAGCCCCTTTTAGAAGGTCTCCACTATAGGGACTTTGTGCAAGGGATCAAAAACTACTGCATGTCTTGTATCTCCAAGACTCATCATCTATCTCTTATCACAAGATGGTGGTTGTTCACTCTAATAGTATGGGCCCAGAATATAGACTGATAGGAATATGCTTTTTAAAAACTCTGATCAACAAAATGCATGTTGTGTACATTACACTGTTTGTGGAATAGAGGCCCATAGGGACATTACACATTTCAAATCAGTGCTTTGAGAATATCTATAGTTTGGGAGAAAAGCTGTGCAAAATTTGAAGAGGGAGAAGGGTCTCAGAGGGCTGAGGCAGTGTTAGGTGGAAAGAGAATCCTCTATCATTCTCAGGAAAAAACACATATTCTACGAAATGACCACTCCTATCATTCTCAGAGGGAATGTGAGGAAATCACTCAAGAGACTTGGAATCTCACACACATCTGATGTTATTGAGTGAAAGAGTTCAGAATTGGAGTCTACATTACACACAAGTCTCTAGGTTCTGTGGGTAGAGGAACTTAAAAAAAAAAGTGCCAGGGGGCATTTTCCTACAACAGCAAAACTTCCTGAGCTCACCCTATTGTAGGGTTGGAGGGAGGAGAGGAACTCATCTTGTACACTCCATTACTAGGTTATGCCTGTTTGGGCTGGAGCACATAAGGAAAAAGCTGGACTGTAGTTTCTTTCCCAAAGCCCCACCAGGTTATGGGGTTCTAAAAAGAGACAGCCTAGGTAGAAATGCCTCCATTTCATTTACATAAGCAGGCAAGAAAATTTGAAACTTTTCTTGTTCCTGGATTTTTGGCAGTTATTATACATGGGGTTTTCTCCTTGTTTCTTCATATTCTAAATCATTTTCTAAGATATTTTCATTCTTTTCTTGTTTTTCACCTTATCACATTTTCCTCTTATTTAAATCTCATCCTTTCTCAGGTTATTGCCTTTCCTCTTCACTTCCTCTTGTGTCACTGCTTTCTCACAACTTAATCCTCCTTCATTTATTTAACTCTGTCCTGTTAATTTTATTATCACTAATGCCTATTTTTTTCAGTCAGGAGTTCATTGTGCTTTCCATCTCATCTATTCAGTTCATAGAGACATTTTGCGGGGAGTGTAGGGGAGATTGAACACCCAGTTGCTTAAACACTGAGCCACATCCCCTGCAATTTTTATTGTTTTATTAAGAGACAGGACTTAATGATTTACTTAGGGACTTACTAGGTTGTTGAGGTTGGCCTTGCACATGCATTTCTCCTGTCAGCCTCCCAAGCAACTCAGATGAGACATCATTTTAAATAAGCATTTTCTTTATAGGTGATATGTTTACTTTTAATTGTTACTGTCACTGGTAATTATTCTCTCCTCTTAAATGTGAGTGAACTTACCACCTTGGTCATGTTTAGTTGGGGATTTAACAATGAACTATAAGCCCTGCCCAGGACACATCCCAAAGTGAAATCTTCACACTAAAAGGACCCACACACAATTGTGGAAGAGAAATCCATCAAAATGCATGCAAAACCTCAGTCTATGAACACAGACAACATGAGAAAACAAGGTAATAAGACACTACTAACTTCCATAATTCCCCATAACTGCATGCAAACCTTATTTGTAACATGCACTAAAGAGTTTTACCCTAATGTTTAATATAAAAGTTTGAGAAGTTGGCAGAACAAACTAGGCAGGGAGTCCTAATTTTCTCACAAGAGAAAAAAATGTTGGGAAGTAAAAACAGAATTGAAATATGGGTAACAAATTCATGCTCTAAGACATAGATAGACTGGAAGATAGGTTACGAGAGTTGAAAACAAACTCAGGGTACTCTAATCTCAAACCTGAACATGCAGATGAGAAATCAGAAGGGGAAAAGTGAAAGAAAGAGAGTGGGAGGGGGCAAAAATTTTCTTAAAATCATACTCTTAAAAACTGCTGGAAAGATAGACACAATTTAAGATACAACAGTAACAGAAGGCTCCTTAAAACAGCACAACTTAAAACCAAATCATAAAAGGAAAGCTGAGCCCAGAGTCAACAGTCATTATTGGAGGCCTGATCTGACCACTCACCCTTGTAAATCAGCAGGGTGTCTCTCCATGCCCAGACTGCTGCAAAGTGACCAGAGGGAAGTCCCCTGCAATGAGACTACATAGGAGTTCAGCAGAAAGAATTTTTAGAAGGGTCACTAATACCTGTAATTCTCTAAAACCCCCTCTTTTTCCCTCTCCCCACAAACAAGAACAAACTGGCTGGTGGGGCCCTGAGCCAAGGAAGTGCACCTGACCCTTCTCAGTTTCTGTGTCCCAGGCAAGTGTGGGAAGCTCTGCACAGCATATGCTGGTCAGCTCACTGGTTCAGTGCAGATAAGAGTGGAGTGTTTTTTTCCCTGGACAAACAAAAGAAGATTCAAAAGGGCCCAACTGAAAGAAGTGCAAGGAGTCACATTCCAAAGAAAATCACCAGAGAAGTTCTGCTTTATTCTGAAATTACATGCTCATTTATAGGGCTGGGGAAGAGCTAATAGTTCAGGGAGAGAGGAAGGGTGGCAGTTGATTGGATGGGGCCCTATTGCTGAAGTCCCTGGATGGGGTGGCAAGGGCTGACTTGCTGCAGGTTTGCCCTGGTGGGAAGAAGTTATGAGGAGTAAAATCAGGAAGAGAAGCTCAGCCAGTGCCATGTTGGCACCTGGGGGAGTGACCTTATATTCCTCCCTTTCTTGTTTTATATTGGAATTGGGGGTGTTGTTGAGTACAGCTACTACCTGCTGGATGGGGGTGGAGTCAGGGATGGGGTGGGGGAATTGGGAGGAACATGGTCAAGAAGTCCCATAACAAGGCCAAAAAAGGGAAGATCTGTTTGGGGATTAAAGTCACAAAATGTTCCCTGTAGCAGGAGGTCCTGCACTGCTTCATTCCATTCCTCCAGGTGGTGGACGGGTGGAATAAGCAAGGTGTCCTGATGGAGGGCTGCTAGGAAGGAGGCCCATAGGTTGGTTACAGCTCCCTCAAGAGGTAGTGAGGTGTTCCCAAGAGGAGGCGCTGGGCTCATCTGTTGCCAGTAGCTGATAATTACTGAGGAGAAGCTGGTTAATAGCCTGGTCAGAGATTTTACCCACTTGGTTCTGAAGGAACTTAATGATACAGGGTAGAAAGAGACAGGCAAGAAAAACGATGGATAATGGTCCTAGAATGGGCCATACCCATGTTAGAAGGGGAGACCTGAATCACAAGGAGAATGGGGAATGGGGGGGTGGTCTTTTACGTCTGCTGCCAAATTACATAATTTGACAATATTTTGTTCCACTAAGTGAGATTCATTAATATAATAGCAACATTCTTCTTGAAGGAATACAAAGGTTCCCCCTTTTTTGACTGTAAGGAGGTCCAGAGCCTGGCAATTCTGGAGAGTCACCTGGGCCAGGGAGGTTACCTGCTTTTGCAGAGAGACAAGGGAGGAGGCAGTAGGGGAGAGAGCACTTTCCAGCTGGGTGTTGATATCCTCAATGGCCCATAAGGAGTGGGTAAGAGCACCTCCTGATAGACCCATCCCAGCAAGGGAAGTGATCAATGAAACACCAACCAGTATGGGTAGGAAAGCTGTGTGCTTAGCACCTGAGGGTGGGGACATAAGGAACCAAAATTCTGAGCTGCTGTAAAGGGTTAACTGTGGAACAATTGTAACAAGGACACAAGGGGAGGTTAAGTTCTTAAAGAGGACATTTGTGAGGCTTCTGTTACACCAAAAGAAATGTCTGGGTTGGGCATAAGAAGCATTGTTAAGAGGGATGTTAATGGCACAGGCCATGGAAGGAGCAGCTGGGGTTTGGGTTTTATAGATGTAGGTTCGGGGAGATGAGTGGAGGATGATGTCCTCAGGTTCCCACAAGGGGATGTGAGAAAAATGTTTTACGGAAGACTCCTGAGAAGGGAATGTGTAGCTTGTAGCATTTAGGGGAACTCCAGCTAGCAGAGGTCAGTTTAGAGAAGCGCAAAGAAAACAATCGGCAGGGCAAATAGTTGGAAAGGTGTGATTGAAGAGGCCAATCATGTCTTTTAGTACCTGAAGCCAGGAGTGAAAGGAGCCAGAGGAGGAGGAGGAATCTTGTAAGGCCTGCATAATGATTTTTTCTGAATGCTTGATGTCAGAGGATACTTGATACACCTGGGTGCCTATGGAGACATATTCCTGAGAGATGTGGAGGGATCCACAGGGAGTGTGAGAATATGCGTTACAGTAAACGGATGCAGTTACTCCCGAAGCCCATCGAGGATCCCATGAGTCCTTGATGGTGAGATTGTAGGTGTGGGCATTGCTAACGTAGGAAAAGATGCTTATGTTCAGCTGTTGCAAAAAGATATCATGAACCCTGGAAGACCAATATGGTCAGCCTCCATAGGTGTCAGGCCACCATCTGCTATAATCTCGGGTTTGATCATATAAAAAGCAAAGGTAGGGGCAGGTAGTCTGTTGAAATAGCTTGCAGGTCAGGGAAAATGAGATATGAACAATGCCAGAGCAACCCATCAGGGGACAGTCAGCTTTTGCTGCCAGACAGGTGGTCTTAGTGTTCTTTTCTGTGTATGTTTGCTTCACCTTAAATCTCCACATGAAAGGTGTTGATGTTATTAAGAGGGGCATAAGGAGAAGGGATCAGAGGATAGGGGTTAGGGCTGGACTAACATGGATCATGTTCAGGAACTGGCTCAAAAAGGGAGACAAGGGAAAAATGAAGCTTTAAGGGGTTATGAGGAGAGGTAGAGCAAGAGTATTTTGTTTGAGGTCCACAGGAAGGTGTTGCTGAAGACTCCAGGTGAGTTTCTTCAGGGCCTGGGGAACTGGAGACTGACTTTAGCCTGGAAATATGAATCCATGGAGTAAGCCAATTGTTAGGGAGGACCAGCTTGGCAGCTGTCGGAGTACACAAGATCACGAAAGTTGGGCTCTCCCATTTTGGTTTGAAGGGGTCTCTTTCTCCTGGGGACAATAGTACACAAACTGACCAGGTGTTAGAGGGAGGGAGTTCTGGGAGAGGTCAGGGTCAGGGAGAAGCCATCTTGGTGCTTCCATAATTCAGTTCGGAGGTGGAAGAGAAGGGGTAGGGCATGGTTCTCAGGAAGTGGCCAGGCTTTTAGTGAGGTGCCAGGGGGAAGAAGAGGGTGGCTTTACATAATCTCAAAAGGGGAAAGGAGTGAGGGTTTCTTTGGCAGAGCCTGCAGGCAGAGAAGGGCCAGAGGAAGTAGCTTCATTCTCTAATGGTGGGATCTAGCTGTTTGGAAAGATAGGCTACTGGAACAAAAGTGGGGCCGTACTCTTGTCCCAAGACCCCCAAACCTTGGTCTCCCTTTTCATGAACATACAAGAGAAATGGTTTGGATAAATTAGGCAAGTAAAGGGCCGGAGCTCGAAGGAGCGCTTGTTTGAGCATCTGAAAAGGCTGTCCAGTGGTTGAAAGTAGTGGCTCATTCTGGGGGCTTTTTGGCATATCATGTAATGGCTTAGCTAGGAGGGAAAAATTTGGAATCCAAGCCCTGAAGTATTGTGCCAGTCCTAAAAAAGATAAAATTTTGGCCTTGGTTTTTGGGGTCAAGAGAGAGTTAATGAGGTGTTTCCTTTCAGTGGTAATAGCTTTTTCCCATGTGAAACGAGGAACCCAAGGTAGGTGATCATGGATGTAGATATTTGCACCTTTTGGGAGGAGGCCCGATACCCCTTTTGGGCTAGGTGATTGAGTAAGTTGATGGTGTCAAAGTTGACGACTTCAGTCGAAGGTGCTACAAAGGAGGAGATCATCTACATACTGAAGGAGGGTGGAGCCTTCCACGTCCACTGCCAAAATCTGCTCAAAGATATGGAGACTATCCCTAAAATCCTGAGGAAGGACAGTCCATGTGAGTTGTTGAGAATGTCTGGTTTTTGGGTCAGTCCAGGCGAATGGAAAAATGTCTTGGGATTTGGGTGCAAGGGGAATAGAGAAAAAGGCATCCTTTAAATTGATAACAGAGAAATGGGTAGAGGTGGGCAGTATCTGGGAAAGAAGAGTGTACGGGTTAGGGACCAGAGGATGGAGAGGAACAACAGAGGAATTAATGAGGCGAAGGTCTTGTATCAACTGGTAGGTACCATTATGTTTCTTAGCTACTAATATGGGGGTGTTGTAGGGAGAATGGGTAGGCCAAAGGTATTTTTTAGTTATAAGATCATGTATGATAGGCTGGAGGTCAAGCAGGGCAGTGGTGGACAAGAGATACGATACTGGGATTGACTAGAAAATTGGTTGGGATCTTTAAGGCAAATGTGGACAGGAGGGCAATGGACTTTGGAGGGGCTTTGGGTGTCCCATATGATAGGATTGATGATGTGGGTTGGGACAGGAAAGTGGTTGTGTGGATGGCCCACCACAGTCAGAGCAAAAGGGAATTGTGGGATCATCTGTCAGGAGGGCCATTAGGAAGTATAGAGTGGGGAAAGATGGTGGCTGTATTGAGATGGTGGTTTTGAGGATTGAGAGGATATCCCTACCAAGAAGTGGCACTGCACACTGGGGCATGACAAGGAAGGAATGTGAGAAAGGGAAATTTTCTATGGTACATGTAAGGGGAGGGATCTTCAGTGGAAGTATAGATTTCCCTCCTACCCCGACAATAGGAGAGGACAATGACATTGTGGGTCCCCAAAACCCCCTCAAGACCAAAATTGTGGCTCCAGTATCTAAGAGGAAGTTAATACAGCGCCCATCCACATGAATTTCCACCCTGGGTTCCTGCCTGTAAACAGTGATGGCCGGGGAGGAGGACCCAAGGCCCCGTCAATCATTGTGTGCCAGACCCAGGAGGTCAGCATTAGGGTTCCTGGCCACAGCTCCTCTTTGGGACGTGGGACAGTCTGATCCCCAGTGACCCATTTGTTGGCATTTTGGGCAAGAGGGAATAGGGGTCCTTGGGGTGGGACATGCTCTCGCCCAGTGACCCTCTTTTCCACATTTGAAGCAGGCACCTGGAGGATTTTTACCTTATGGATGATGTTGGCACCGTGTTTGGGGGGTCCCTTGAAGTACCTGAGCGAGCATCTGAAGCTTACTATGCTCTGCCTTTTCATATCTCTGGTATTTGCAGCATTCATCTTCCTCATCATGGTTATGGAAGACTTCGAAAGCCATAGCCAGAATTTCGGTCTGAGGTGTTGCAGGCCCTTGTTCAAGTTTCTTAAATTTAGCCTTAATATCAGGGTAACTTTGAGATAGAAAATAAGTCATAAGGACGTGTCTACCATCGGGGTCTCAGGATCTAAGTTGGTATATTGTTGCAGAGCCTTAGTGAGACGATCTAAAAATTCAGAAGGGGTTTCATCTTTTTTCTGCATTATTTCCTGAATTTTTTGGAAATTAACTGCCTTATGGGTGGCCTTCTTAAGGCCAGCAACTATGCAGGCAGCAAACTGATTTCTCACCTGCACTCTGGCTGCGGTGCTATAGTCCTAGGCTGGATCCTGTTCAGGAACTGCATGGGGGCTGGTGGGATGGTTAGGGTTAACACGGTGGGTGTCATCTGCATGGGCTTGGGCTAATTCCCATACCTGCCTACGTTCTTCAGGAAGAAGAGTATTGGCCAGAAGCATGTAGATGTCGTGGTGGGTGAGACTGTAAGCCTGGAGGACCCACTGGAATTCCTGAATACACATAGTGGGATCAGTCGTGAAAGAGCCCAATCTCTTCTCAAGCTGGGTGAGATCAGTCTGAAAAATGGAACATGAATCCGAATAACCCCTTTGGGTCTAGTGACCTCTCAAAGGGGTGCCAGGACATGGGAATGGGTGGTTTGGGAGTGTGACCTAGTGGCTGGAGGGCTGAAGGAGTTAGGGGCAGGGGAGGGTGATGATGAAGAGGACTCAGGAGAGGATGGTGAAGGAGAGGAAGGGACAGAGGGAGGTGGGTGAGGGTAGGGAGTTGGTTCATCTGTGGGATCAAAAGAGGAGGTGGCAGTCTCGCTGGTAGGGGAGGGTTTGCAGGTGAGGAGAACCTGATGAGGGTTACAGGAAGAACAGAAATTGGGGTGAGAATGGAGGAGGGTAAAGGCTTCAACATAGGGGATCTCCTTCCACTATTTCGAGTGCTGGCAGTAATTGAAAAGATCCCAGAGAATTTGGGGGTCAAGGGAGCCTTCGGGAGGCCACTGGCTAAGATTGTCTAACAGGTACGAAGGCCAATCTTGGGTGCAGAATTCAATGAGGCTTTAGGTTTAATATCTGGAGTGAGTGAGAGACGAGCCAAGTTGGAGAGTAGGCATTTCAAGGGGGAGTCATTTGGGAGGGAAGAAGAGGCCCCCATTGTTTACAGAGGAGAGGAAGTGAGGGAGATGAGAGGCAGAGGAGGGGAGGGAGAGAGAGAGAGAGAGAGATCTCCGACCCAGGGAAGTGAATGGCGACTCATTCAGGCATCTCCAATGAGCAAAACCATTCATGGGACACGATAGGGTCAGTGACAAGGGAAAAGTCAGGTTGTCACCTGAGATTTTCCCTGCCAGGGTGAAATGCTGGAGGTCATGGAGTACCTAGTGCTTAGCTTTTGCCAGTCGGCATGGAAGGGGAGAGGAGAGAGGAGAGAAAGATCAAGAGAAGAGAGAAGAGGAAGGGGTATGTTGTTCCCTCCTGCCCGACAGAGGGAGGAAAGAGTCACCTAGAAGTCCACTGTGGTCATGAAGGCTGAGGTGGGTTGCAGTCTCCCCTCTATAACCAGATGTCAGGATTTGCCAGATGATCACAGCCAAAGTCCTGCTGTAGTCTGATTAAGGGTGGTCGCCTCTCAAAGGGTGAGTCACCTAACAGTTGGCTGGTGATGGTTGCAGGGTAGCCAGCGCTCAAGAAGGCCGAGGAGGGTGAGAAACTTTGGCTGGGTGGATGGAGGGGGTCCTCAATTGACGAGGGATCTCCCTCCTGGGTTTCGGCACCAATGAAAGAAGCGCATGGAGACACAGTCCAAAGCAAATCACTGGAGAATTTCCGCTTTATTCTGAAAATACATGCTCTTTTATAGGACTGGGGAAGAGCTAATAGTTCAGGGAGAGAGGCAGGGTGGCAGTTGATTGGACAGAGCCCTATTGCTGAGGTCCCAGGATAGGGTGGCAAAGGGCTGATTTGCTGCAGGTTCACGTTGGTGGGAAGAAGTTATGAGGAGTAAATCAGGAAGAGAAGCTCAGCCAGTGCCATGTTGGCACCTGGGGGGGTGACCTTATACCAACCACTGACAATGAAGGGAGGCACTGTGGGTAGCCTAGGGACCTCTCCAGGATTGTAGTGCCACAGAAAATGGATGATGTCTGAATGTCTATTGACAGAGATTCAGTGTGAAATTCTCAGTGGAGGCAGAAGAAAGGGGCTGACAAAAGCCTTAAAGGGTGCACACCTTGAATTATGATCACAATTGGAAAGTGAAAGGACCAAACTTGCTTGGATAAATGCAGAATCTTGCATCAGTCTTAGTAACCAAAAGGAGTTAACACCTGCCATTATCAGTCTGGGGCAATGGAAAAGAGAATCCAGTTAAGCCACTGGAGACCCTTCACTATAATACTTTAGGGAGGGGAATCGGCTGAGGGAAAACTTCTGCATCAGAGATCACACAGAGAAAATCCACAACCAGAGTTCCTGTGCTCACAGTCAGTCAACAGGATCTTCACTACCACAAAAAAGATCCAACATCCTGAACTACTGCACATAATACAAAGAGTCAAAGGATAGCTCTGTACTCTTCAAGCAGGAAGGTGTATTCCCCTGAGCTGTCAAAGGAGAAGTTACTGCTATGAGGTTTATTGCAACTCAGGGATCATCTCCTGTGTCCCTGCAACTCCTGAGAGATCCAGAAAGACTGATGGACATCTGCTAAATATCCAAACCTCAAGGAAATGAAAACCAGGATTCAACTAGAATTTTACCCTGACATGGTATACTATTTACAACTCTAACATCAACTTTGATCATATAAATAACTCCTTAACTTGAATGATAATTGTTAACCCCATAGCTAATATTATACCTTCAACTCATTTGAATGTAATTCATTTAATGTTTTAAAGTATTCACTGGAATCAGTCTTCCTATGTTTGTTTTCCTAGCTCTTGTTTACACCTACTTCTCTTTGCTCTTGCTCATCCTTTTGCACTATCTGCTGCTACTTCAAATAACACCTGTTCATCATTTCTCTCTTATATCTTGGTGTAACTTACCATTTTATAGATTTTCTCTTTATTCTGTTTCTTGCTTTTTCTTCCTTCCTTCCTTCCTTCCTTCCTTCCTTCCTTCCTTCCTTCCTTCCTTCCTTCCTTCCTTCCTTCCTTCCTCCTTCCTTACTACCTCCCTTCCTCTCTCCTTCCTCCCTCCTCCCTCCTCTTTCTTTCTTTCTTTCTTTTTTCTTTCTTCTTCCTTCCTTCCTTCCTTCATTTCTTTCTTTCTTTTCCTCTCTCCTATTGTCCAAACTTTCTTCTTTCCATCTTTGACCCTCACTTAATGTTATAAATATACTAATCATAATAACTACCTGTGACCTGTTCCAGAACTTTGCTGGAGGTTTGTATTTGAATTTGAGGAACCACAGAAAAATATCAGAAGTTTTTTTTTTTCTTATAAGTTTGAATATGAAAAAAATTGGTTAAGAAGTGATTATAGTTAATAGGGCTCAGTAACATCTCTTAAAGTGGTGCTAATATTGGGATCAGCATATGTCACATATTAAATTAAAATATCATTATCTGAATATTCCCCCAATTCTTAAGAAACTCACAAAGTATTCCTTCACTTAAAAGAAGTCACAAAAATACCTGAAGATGAGTAGATGTATAAATAATATGAAACAGCAAGGGAACAATGCATCCTAAACAATCCATAATGTTTCAACAATAAAATACCAGAGAAGGCAATTAGAAAATTTATCATTAAACTACTTCATGAGCAAAAAGACCATCTAATGAGGAAAATCAAAGATTAAAATAAAGAGAAAGAACACTTGAATTAAGAGATTGAGACTCTGAAAAAGAACAAAGTGGATAAACTTGAAGGAATCAATTAACCAAGTTCAAAATTCAAGGGCACTTTGAAGATAGACTGTCAGACCTCAAAGACAAGTATATAATCTTGAATATAAAGTTGACCATAGAGAAAGGGGTTGCAAAACCATGAACAGAAAATTCAAGTAATATGGGATAACTTTAAAAGGCTTATTTAATATCCTATGTACATGTACGATTACACAAATGGTATGAATCTACATCATGTACAACCAAAGAAACAAAATGATGTACCCCATTTGTCTTCAATGAATCAAAATGCAGTCTGTAAAAAGTTAAAAACTAAATAAATAATTTTTTTTTAAAAAAAGACTTATTTAAGATTCTTTGGGATAGAAGAAGGTTCTGAATTACAAACTAATGGAATGCACAAGTTTTTAATAAAATAATATCAGAAATACTATAAAACCTTAAAAATGAAATGGAAATTTATATTCAGGAAACATATAGAACTTCAAATATACAAAATAATAATATACCCAATCCTAGACACATTATCAAAATGCCCAACAGAATAAGGATAGAATTTTAAAAGATGAAAGATAATAACTACTGATTGCACTTAGAGGAAAACCAATCTGTGTTTCACCTGATTTCTCAACCTAGCCCTTAAAAGCTAGGAGGGCTTGGAATAATGTATACCATACACTGAAAGCAAATGGATGCAACCAGGAGTACTACTTCCAGCAAATTTAAGCTTTGAATTGAAGAGGAAATAAGAACCTTCCAAGATTAACAAAAGCTAAGAAGAATTCATAGTTAGAAAAAAGTCTGCACTATGAAACAATACAACATTTCATGCAGAACAAAGGAAAGAAATGAAAGCCAGGAAAGGGAGAAACTCCCCTAGAATATTGAAGCAAAGGGGAATCAAATCCCATTTAATTGGTAGAAATAAATCAAAATGGCAGGAAATAAAATCTTCTCTTATCAGTGACATTGAATGTGCATGGTGTACACTCAACAATGAAAAGAAATAGATTGGCAGACTGGATTAAAAACAAGACACAGCAATATGCTGTCTGCAAGAGATTCAAGCTACAGGCAAAGATATCCACAGACTGAAGGTGAAAAGATCAGACAAACATAAAATCCACAGGGATCTCTAAAAAAGCATGGGTTAGTATTGTCATACCAGATAAAATATACTCAGCCCAAAATTAACAGGAAGTGATGAAGATCATTTCACTCTTTTTAAGAGAATCATGCATGAACCTGATAAAACAATCACAAATATTTATGCCTGAAAAAATTAAGCATCTACATACATGAAAGAAACTCTTTGCAATATTATCAAATAGACCACAATATAATATCACCATTTAATTTTAACACAACATTCTTATCACTAGATACATCATACAAACAAAAGCTAGATAAAGATACTACAGAACTAAAAAAAATGTGAAACTAGCAAAGTTCTATAGAATATTTTCTTCATCAATAAGTGAATTCACATTCTTCTCAATAATACATGGAACATTTTCTAAAATATTTTCGGTCACCAAGCAATTCTCAGCAAATAGAAAATGAGAGAAAATACCTGGTAGAAATTCTATCAGATCGTAATGAAATAAAATTAGAAATCAATGAGATAAAAACTAGAAACCACTCTAACTCTTAGATATTAGACAAAATATTTTTAATAATTTTTTAATTGTCAAAGGACATTTACCTTACTTATTTACATGTAAATAATAATCTGACCAAGTGCTAAGAATCTGATCCAGTGCCTCACATATGCTAGGCAAGCAGTCTACCACTGAGCTACAACCCCAGTCCAACAAAGCACTTTTGAATGATGCATGAATACCAGAAAAAAAGAAGTGAGAAATAAAAAAAAATAGAGGTAAATGAGGAAAATGATATAACATATCAAAACCTCTGGGACACAATGAGCTCAAACACTAAAGGAATAGAAAGTTACCTGCTTGCTCAGTTCCCTGCACCTCATCAGGAATCTGCACCCCTTCACACTGCCTGCTTGCTCCCTTTAGGTCAGTCTTCAAAGCACCCCAGCTGATTTCCACAGGACACTCACACTGCGCACTTGCTCAGCAAAGTGAGTCTTTCCTGCACTGCAGCATTTTCCCAGGTCTCTAGACATTGCTCCTGGCTCACTGTGTTCTGTCTTCACTGAACCCCAGCAAATGTATACATGCCCTTCAGACTGTCTACTTACTCATGTTGGCCAGTCTTCCTAGCACCCCCACACATATCCACAGGAAACTCACACTGGCTCCTTGCTCAATTAGGTCATTCTTCCCAGCATGCCAGCTGCAATCTGTATGCCATTCACGTTGCGAGGTTGCTCACCCTGGTCCCCCATCCCTGCAACCCAACAAATTTCCACAACCACTGCACTCTTCCTTCTTGTTCCCCTAGGTAAGTCTTCTCTACACACAAGCAGGTTGCCCCAGGATTCTCACACTGCCTGCTTGCTCACTGTGGGTCACTAATCCTTGTGACCAGTTGATTTCCACTGGCCACTCATCAGAAACCTGCCTGCCCCTCACACTGCATTCTCATCCAGATGGGTCAGTATACCCTGCACACAACCAGGTGGCCACAGGTTCCACACACTGCCTGCTTGCTTACTGTGGGCCAGTCTTCCTTGCCCACCAGCTGATTTCCACTAGTCAATAACACTGCCTGCTTGCTCAGCTGGGACAGTGTTTCCTGCACTGCAGCATTATCCCCAAAAACCAAAGCATTCCTGCTTGCTCACTGTGGTCTGCTTTCCCTACACCCAAGGAGATGTTGACCTGACTGTCAGACTGCCTGCTTAATCACTGTAGGAAAGTTTTCCTAGACCTGAGCATGTATCCCCAGCACTGCCTGCTTGTTGAGTTGAATCAGTCTTCCCTGCACCCCACGATGTTGCAACAAGTTCCAAAAACTGCCTGCTGGCTCAGCTGGCTCAGTCTTCCCTACACCCTAGGAGGTTTACACAGGACCCTCACACTGCCTGCTTGCTCAGAAGGGTCAGTTTTCCCTGTACCCAAGCAAGTTTCCCAATGCCCCTCACACTGCCTTCTTCCTCATTAATGGTCAGCTTCCCTACCTACACACCAGCAGATTTCCAATGGTTACACACACTGCCTCTTTGGTCAACTGTCAGTCTCCCTGCACTTCTCTGGGTGTTCCCTCGCCTGCACAATGCCTGCTTTTTCAGCTGGGTCAGTATTCCCTGCTATCCAGCAGTAGGTCATAGGCCCCACAGACTGCCTGCTTGCTCACTTTGGGTCAGTCTTCAAAGAACCCCATCTGATTTCCACAGGCTACTCACACTGCCCGCTTGCTCAGCTGTGTCAGTCTTTCCTATAACCCAGCATTTCCCACATGCTCCTAAACATTCCTCCTTACTCACTGTGGTCTGTCTTAACTGGACCCCAGCAGATGTATGCATGCCCCTCTGATTTCCTGCTTACTCAATATGGGCCAGACTTCCCTGACATGAACCCCATCATGTATCTATCAGCCCCTCAAACTGGTTCCTTGGTAGTTGGTTCATTCTTCCCTGTGTGCCAGCAGCAATCTGCACGCACCTCACACTGCCAGGTTGTTCACTCTTGTTCAGTCTTCCCTGCAGCTCAGCAGGTTGTGATGGATCCCTAACAATGACTACTTGCTCACTGAATGTTAGTCTTTTCTGTGCCCCAGTAGGTATCCACATGCCACACAAAGTTCCAGCTTGCTCACTGTGATCATCATTCTCTGCACACCATCTAAGGTCTGCACACCCCTCACATCACCTTCCTGTTCATCTGGGTCATACTTTCCTACATGCAAGCAGGTTGCCCAAGGTTCCTCACATTGCCTGCTCACACTCTGGTTCAATCTTCCCTGCACTTCAGCTGGTTGCCACTGGCACCTAACACTGCTTGCTTGCTCACCTGAGTTAGACTTCCCTGCACCCCAAAATGTCTGCAAACTCTACAAACTGCTGACTTACTCATTTTGTTTGAGTGGTTTCTGCATCCAAGCAGGTTGCCATATGCCCTTCACACTACACTGCCTCAGTCTTGCCTGAACACCAACTGTCTGTGCAGACCTCACACCTCCAGAATTCTCACTGGGATTCAGATTTCCTTGCTGCACCCTATAGGTTTTCCCCACACCCCTCACACTGCCATCCTACTCACTGTGCATCAGTCTTCCCTGCACCCCAGAAGGTTTCCATAGGCCCCTCACACTGCCCACTAGCTCAGCTTTGTTAGTCTTCCCTGCACACCAGCAGTTGTCTGCATGTCAATCACACTGCCTGCAAGTTGAACTGCATGAGTCTTCCCTGCAGCCCAGTGGATTATCCCAGCTCCAACAACTTGACTGCTGGCTCATCTGGTCAGTCTTCCCTACACCCCAATAATTTCCCACTGGCCCCTCACAGTCTCTGCTTGCTTACAGTGGTTCAGTCTTCCTTGCATACTAGATAATTTCCACTGCCCACTCACACTGCCTGCTTGCTCAGATGGGTCAGTCTTTCCTTCCCTGGGACATTTTCCCCAAAAACCTAGGACCAGGGCAGGATCAAGTGTAAGAAGTCAGGGAAAGCTTTCAGTTCAAAGGGGCACCCAGGCCTGACTCTTGCAAAGGTCAGGGACAAAAAGGCTAGGCATCAGAACATAAAATTAGACTTGGCTGACACAAAATCCCACTGCCACCCAGCTCTGTGACCTGGGGTCATTACTGGTTAGCTTGAAGTGTTGCCCATTAGTGGTATTTCTACAAGGTCTGTGCTTTCAGAGAGAAGCTCAAGTCAGAGCTGCTGTCAATGCTTCTGTGGCTGTGAGGGATGGTATGAGTGCAAGCATCTCTTCAGCTGCATACCAGGTTGATCCTGGGAAAAGGTGGAAATTTTCTCCACAGGCCCGTCAATGGAAAGGTGTGGCCTCAAGGGAGTTTTACGCAGTGAAAGTGGAGTGCCCTTGCCAACTCAGCCCAGGTCAGCAGAAAGACCTTCAGTTCTGCAAAGTCTCAGTGTTAGGGAGGAAAGAAATACTGTTTCCTTACTAGAAAAACACAAATACTTGAAAGAGCAATTAATGCAACAGGTTCTTTCATAAACAGTGTTCAGATGCTGGCTCCTTGCTCCCTCACAGATCCCAGTTCAGGTGGGAACCCTGACTAATGATGAAGCTCTGACTCTTGTGGAGAGTTTTGTATATACTGTGCACTTTTTAAGACAGCTGCTAACTTGCAACACACTAGATTCTCTTCTGAGAAGGAAGAAAAGCCACCTGCACTCTTCAGAAAGATCTCACAGTTCTGAAGTCCTCACATGCAACTAATATCCTCCATTTAGCAACTGAACATTCAGCCAGCTAAGAGAACATCCCCTCATGAAAAAGAATCCAAGGACCCAAGGGAACATATTCTTTAGAAGAAAAAGAAACTAACCAACTACTCAACTGTTCCACTAACAATCTTCCTGATCATTTAAAAACTCCCCTCAGAAAGCCCTTGCTGCTCAAGGCAGCATCCCTGGCCTGGTGACAAACTCCCTGTGATTATCTGGCTTGATGCCTGTCCACATGCCAAACTTGGAGGCCTGTGCCCCAGAGTCAGCTGAAAACATCTGCAACCTCATCAGCTACAACAGCGTGGAAGACATGCATGGACAACCAAGGAGATTCCCACCATAGAGAGCACACAGGCAATTTAAAATAACTTCAAGAAATGTAGTTACTCTTTATAAAGAGTGAGAGGAAGAGGGCTCATTAACCTCCTCTCAGAAAAACAAAAATCAGAGGTGCACAGCAGCACTCCACCCCAGGCCACACACTTTCCAGGGCCTGGTATAACCTGAAAGCACAGTGCCCTATGTTCAAAACTTACAGGACCTTAGGACTGAAGCACCAAATTCTGGTGTGAGTGCAGCCCTTCTGTGCCTGTGTGACAGCACAGGGCACAAGCCCACACTGCTTGTCCAATGTCCAGGGGACCTGAACCTGACTGGCCAACAGTAGTAGCCTAAGGAACTTCCTTTTTAAAAAATATTGCTATGCAATTCACATGCCATTAATGCCACCATTTCAAAGTGCAAAATTCTGTTGTTTTTTGTACATTCACAGAGATGTACAAATGTCATCACTAAGTCCAGATTGACTGACCACTCCTAAAAGAATCCTGCCATGAGAACCCAAACATAAATTTTTACTTCCCTCTCACCTGTCTTCTCCCAGGTGGATTTGGAGAAGCCCTGGATTCTACATCAACAATAATCGCAGAGGATCAAAGGTCAAGACTTACTGCACAAGCCAGATAGAAGAGTACCCACAAGGTCCTCCCTGAGGTTGGCAGACAGTCAGCATGTGTGAGAGCTGAGGAAGGGGGAGGGTGGCACAATAGCAGATGGAGGTGAGGTTAAGGGGCCTGAGGACATGTCACAAAATAACTTCTGCTTCATTGTGACCCACATCTCTTGGTTTCCCATTTGAGCTCAGTGAGTCCTCCTGACATCTGATTTGACTGGCACCTGGTCTACCTACAAAGGGAACCTGAGGTCCATATCAGCCTCCAGAGGAGGCTTTTGTCTTTGTACCAATGTTCTCCACCTCCTGCTGGAAGCCATGGACATGATGGATGTTCTACACTCATTTATGCATGTTCTCCTGCATTCTTGCCAACAGGTAAAATGTGCCCTCTCTGGTCTTGATGTTGAACATGAAGCCACCTGGCAGCCTCTTCTTGTGAAAGTTCACACTTGGGTCATAGTCTCACAGGGGCCCAGGTTGATGATCCACAAGTGCTTCTTGGACTGGTCATGCTTGTAGTATTCTAACACACCTGGGTCACAGCCTTCCTGGCTGCTCCTCAAGATGAACCAGCATTTCCTCTGGGCCTGAATCCCACCAGAAGGAGTAAGAAGAGGTAAGAAATTCACTCATTATTTCAAAGCTTTTTCTCCTAAATTTTATTTTGTGATGAGTTCTCCCTAAGTTGCACAAGCTGGCCTGGAGTTTGTGATCCTCCTACCTCTGCTCTCTGATTTGCTGGGATGAAATTGTGGCCACCATGCCAGGCACTTCAGAGTTTCTCATGGGTCACTAAGTTAAGACTGGGGAGTGTGCAACCTGCAGGCTGCTCATGGCACCAAACTTCTCCTATTGTGGAAAAAAAAAAACAATAGAAGATCGACTTGATGCGATGGTCCTCTCCAGCTAGGTCCCATACTATCTACTCCTCTTGACAGCAAAACTCCAGAGTTTCTACACTTAAAATGACAATGAGGTTTCCATTACAAAGATGAAGGCCAGAGGAAAGTGGCAAAAATTGTGAGGTGCAAAAAGATAAGGGGTCTCATAAGTCTCCAACTAGTGGCTATACCCTTCAGAATGAAGATGTAAAAGAGACATTTTTCAGTGGAGGCAAACAGAGGACTTGACACCAGCAAACCTGCCCTGTGGAAGAGCCAGTGGAATTCTCTGTCCAGAAAGGAATGATGGGGATATCAGCAGGAAGAAAGTACCCAGGAAACAGAAGTGTATGTTGATACATCAGACTCTCTACTACTCAAGTTTCTTAACCCTTATTGGATGATGAAGCAAAAATCAAAGCACCATCTGATGTGGGCAAAAGCTTAGGACCAGGATGAATGGAGCAAGGAAATTCCTATCAACATCACATCAAGAGGGGCTGGGAGTGTGGCTCAGCAGTGGGGTGCTTATCCAGCATGTATGAAGCACTACATTAAATTCTCAAACACATATGAATAAGTAAAATGAAGGTCCATTGACAACCTAAAAAATATTTTTTTTAAAAAGTCACATCAAGAGCCAGGCACAATAGTGCAGACCTGTAAACACAGTGGCTCAGGAGGCTAAGGAAGGAGAATTGTGAGTCTCAGAATTACCTGCTTCAGCAAAAGTGAGGGGCAAAGCAACTGAGTGAGACCCTGTCTCTAGATAAAATGCAAAATACGGCTGGGGATATGGCTCAGTGATCATGTGCCCCTGAGTTCGATCCCTGGTAGCCACCCCAAAAAATCAGAAAAGGCATTTTAGACACAAACATAATTACTATCAACTTTGTATTGAAAGACAGAAGAAAGATAACAGCTAAAATACTTTGAATATTATATAACAGCTAAAATACTTTGAATATAAAGAATAAGCTGAAGGAGTTATTTCACCAGACTTCCAGACTCATCGCATTGGTCATGAAGACCACATGTGATGACTGGCAGAGGGAGAGACATAGGGACAATAAATTGGAACACAGCACCAAAAAGAGACCAGAGAAATGTGTTAGCTGACTTTGCACAAAGCCAAGAAACTAATTTAGTGAAAGAAGTGTGGTCTTCTCAGCAATGGTGCAGGGAGAGAGCTCATCAACCACTGCCAAAAAGGAAATGAGCTCTCTTAAACCTTACACATAAATTAAGGTGGACCACAGACCTGGAAGAAAACACAACACTGTGAGATGCACAGTGTGTTGCTAAGCTTCCCATAACTGTGAACAAAATAACTGACAAGAGCAACTCAGAGGAGCACAGGTTTATTTAGACTTATGGAATCAGAGCATGGTTGGCCAATTCCACTGCAGAAACCTCATGGTGGACGGGAATGAAATAAGAAAGCAACTCAGCTCTTGGTAACCAGAAATCAGAAAGAGAAACAGACAGACAGTAAGGGGTCTTAACAGTGTGCAAGCCCACACCCTGGAACCCACTTCATCCAGCCAAACCCCACCTGCTTGCCATTCTCAACACCTCCCAGTGAAGTCCATCCAAGTCATTATATTTTTATATTTTCTGCCAGTACAAGGGATGGAACCCAAGGCCTCGCACATGGTGGGCAGGTGCTCTACAACAGGGCTATAACCCAGGCTGCTCCATTCACATGATTTATCGACTGCATGGGTTAATCCCTTGATGACGTTAGAGTCTTGTAATCCAGACTTTTTACTTTTGAACACTGCAACATGAACACCTGAGCATTGGGGTCATTCTGGATCCAAACCATAACATTTTGGAAAACAAAACTAAAGTAAATGGGGAAATCTTTGGGACATAGGGTTATGCAAATTATTCCCTTTTTTTCAAAAAACAGTGCAATCTAGGGGTTGGGGTTGTAGCTCAGTGGTAGAGTGCTTACCTAGTACATGTGAGGCACTGGGTTCAATCCTCAACACCAAATAAAAATAAATAAATAAAATAAAGGTCCATCTAAAACTAAAAATATTTTAAAAACTCAACATGAAACACAACAAAAAAAACCTTAAAGAAAATGGCAAAAGACTTGAGGGGACTTTGCTGAAAGAGAATACAATCACAAGGAAGGTGTTAAGTGTCTTTAGCCATAAGGCTTCCAGAACTAAGATGAGTGGGCAAATGGTCAAATCAAGAGACTGGTAAAACCATGGACCAGGACAAGACTTAACAAAGAGAAAATGAACTGTTCACACAAACAGGTGGGGTGAGTTCCCAGAGACTCATGCTGGGAAACCATCTGAAAGGTAACACACCACCTGAGTCCACTTAAGCAACACAGATGAGGTGACCAGGACACAGACACAGAGGACCTTTTCAAGACTGTCAGGGGTTAAGGATGTGACAAGGCTGGGGAGGGACAGAGGTGAAGAGAAAGGGAGACAGGAGGGGCCCTTAGCACTAGAGGTTTTCTGCCTATTGAATGTGCTGATGTCAGCACCTGATGAGGCCACAACACAGTGTTTCAAATGAGGTCACCTGGAAAGGCAGGGCAAAGGGCACAGGGTCTCTCTTCACAATTTCTGTTCAGTGTGCATCTGCAATTACCTCAGTATAAAACATTTACTTCTTTTAAAGAGCTCAGGCCTCAGGATAAAACTACTTGTCCCTGCTCACAGGCTGAAAAATATTGAATTAGTAAAAGGTGAATGGTCCAAGCACAGAACCTCCATTTGCAATCTATTTTAGTATTTAGAGGACTGAAAGTCTACCTAAGAGAATTATCTTCTAACTAACAGAGAGTACCAGCCAATCACAGCAGCATGTTCTGAACTGACTGAAGGAGACAAACACTAGTTGAAATCTGCAAAGGTGACTTTGTAACCATTTGAGCTATTTTGTACCTTACTTCTGTTTTGTCTGAAAGTGCTTCCTGACCCTGAGTTCCTGCCCTTCTGCTCTTGTGCTCCTGCATTGTGAATCCTTAGTTGTTTTTTCAAACTTGTTCAATAAATTACTTCATTTAACTTATTGAAGATTCTTCAGTTAAAAATGACTTTGGGATCTAAACTAAAAGTTTTATAATTTAAATATAATTAGAGTTCAGTAATATTATTTTGATGTTTATAACCTATTTGCATGCTTAAGAAATCTAATAATATTTAAAATAAAACTGTTACTTATCAGAGTATTTAGGAAGCATAATATGGTCTTTAAGATCATACCTTTTAAAAATAAGTGACAATTAATTTGAACAAAGAATACAAAAATCTAACATCATCCAAATTTTATGAACCTTAAAAATCTCACTGTTTGTTTTTTACAAATTCTGAGGGAAAAATAAATGAAATAGTAAACTCCATAAAATAATTTTGGAACTAGTCTCTATCTTTCAAGACCCTTTTACTGACTTTGATCATTTTTTTTAACCAAATACCATGCTAGTAGCATTTGTTGTGCCCAAAGGCTCGAGACCCCACAAAGACCACCAGAGACCACGATCAATGCAAGCAACAAAGAGTCATTTATTAGCAAGCTCGAGCCTGGTCCTCTGCGTCCTTAACCGGTGACGCTAAGAGAGGCCCCGAGCCCTTGTTAGCAGGGTTTTTATAATGAAAGGCAAGCAGTTTTACATGTTCTTTTAATTGGTTAACATTTGAATAGCTAAACATTAGTCCTCCTCTGGTTGGGTCCTGCCAATCTATTTGATTCTCATTGGGTCCTGCCAGAACTGAACGGTCCTAGTGGAAGAAGGGAGGAGGGAAGGGGTGAACCATGCAGGAGATGAGTCAGGGCTAAGCCCCGCTCCCGTCCTTGACAGATAAGGTCTCCAGGCAACCGCACATTCCTCGGACAAATATCTCTTAACAACCTTGGTAAGCACAGGGGCCCAGCAGTCCTGTTTGTCCTTGAGACAGTTAGCAGCACAGATACCACCCTGCTCTCAACATTCCCCCCTTTCCAAGAACATTTAGAGAGCCAATCTTGGGTCTCTATTGTTTTAATTCTTGCTGCTTAATGGGTGATATTGGGCCTTTAGCACCATTAGCTGTACTGTATTTATTCTATCTTTAACAAAAGCAATTAACTTATTGATTATACAAGGTCCTATAGTTAAAGCTAGTAACAACAATATTAGGGGTCCCACTATAGCGGACACCAGAGTAGTTAACCAAGGGAAAAAATTGAACCAGGATTCAAACCAGCTCTGACTAGCTTTCCATTCTTTCTTTCTGTTTGTTAGTCCTTCTCTGACTTTTGCCATGGATTCCCTCACTACTCCAGAATGATTAGCATAAAACCAACTTTCTTCTCCCAGAGCTGCACATAGACCTCCTTGCTTACAGTCTTTAAAGGCAGGTAAATTTGGTAATCAATGAGTTAAGGAGATCCTTAACATTTTATTCTCCCAGGGGCAGTCTCCAACTTCCAGAAGCAGATGGCATTCATGGCCTTCACTTCCTTAATTTGACCCGATCCCATATTTCTATACTAACTGCCTGTCCCCAATTCTGACTTCATTTACCCCTCTAATACTAGGAACTCCTTCACTGCTGTAGGGAAAATGGGCGATGACCAATCTGGCTTCTTCGAGCTGGAAGTGGGCAGCATGGGGCAAGCAGTTTGGAGTTCCCTTTTTAGAAATCGGGTCAACTGAGGGGTCCAAGGTAGAAGTTTTGTTGGGGAAGAGCAGGTTGTAAAGGCATCTGGGGTTGGTTGCTTCTATGAGAGAAGAACAAAAAGACATGAATAATGAAATGAGATTGATACAATATACATGTTGTGGAATCTGGAACATGCCAATGAATATCATAAAGATGACAGAAGTCAATAATTCCTCACCAGGGGGTGGAAGAACTGAGAAGTTGTTCCCATAACAAGGTCTAGCAAAGGCTGGAGGGAACAAGGCTTTTATTTGGGGACTTTAACATTGTCCATGTTATCAGGAATGTAAACATAATATTTAACTCTTAATGTCATTGATGTGCCCAGAAAATATAGTTAAGCTACTTAATATCATCTGATTTTTGTACAATATCTCTTTATTGGTATAGCCTGTGTTAAGTAGAGATCTCTATATTTCTGTTACTTAGAGCTAGATAATCATACTAGCAAACATAGATAAAGCCTACCTGTGACTGTTGGCCTTAAACTGACTAAAATCTTCTGACACTGGCAGTTTTCCTTGATAGTTACCAGGCACATTTGCCTAAGATCTTTCTTTTGTAGCTTCCACTCTTAATTTTAGTGGGTTAACACAAGTGTACATCTTAAGTTACTTTTAACTATTATTTCTTTTAAATGCCCAAGAATGGCTATATTTTGGTTTTAACTGTTTTGCTGGGTGTCCAAGATCAAGCTGGTCAAATTGACCTGGTTCCCGTCTTGTTAAAGAGTCAGCTGAGTTTCCACAGGGGCCACTCATAGAGAACTTAAGAGCAGCTTCTTAGCTCCCTTAGTGCTATTGGATAGGTAGGGTCTTCTCGATGAGGTGGCTTTCCTTGAAAGCATTAGGGGTGTCTCCCTTTTTCCATGACCCTCCTCTGCAGCAGGTGCACTGAGTGATTTTCATCCTCTAGTCTCAATAATCTCCTTGATCAGGAGGTTGTGTGACCCAGAGTTGCAGCGCTCCTTAGAGAAGTCCTCTTATTCCCTGGGTTCAGGCTGACTTTGAGGGCAAGATACTGTTTTTTTTCTTGGTCTCTGTATTTAATTCCAATTTCTAAGTTTGATCTTAATCATCCAGCAAGCCAGTATCACCAGTCATAAAGTAAGAGTACTGGGCTTTAACTTTAATGTCCATAACTTTACAGTCATTTACCCTTTTATTAAAGTACTACCACATACTATCTGTTTTGAAGGTGATGGCCTATTATCACAAGTTACCTAGATTGTATGTTCTGGAAGCAGCTACTTCTGCAAAACAGTAACAGGCAACAGTTTTACAAAATGAAATTAGCAAGAGTAAAAACATATTTAGCTTGTATAATAGTTATCTTGAATTTTGGCTGAGTTCTACATTATATACCCTGTTTGAGATCACAGTAATCTTTACAACAAGCATCAAACTTTTGAGCACAACTTTAAATGAGTTAAAGTCTGGCTTACTTTGGAGTCATTTTAACATGTAGCAGGGTGAGGCAGAGCCTTATCTCAGGTAAGGCAGGGCTCTTCACAAGTCTTAAGTAAAATGTTCTAATCCTAAAGCTAACTTTTGCCCCTTTTGCCATGACCAGCATGACCAAATTTTCAAGTTCAGTGAGGGTCAAAGGAGTATTAGAAAATAAAGGTTTATAAACACAGATTTTGAAGATTAAGCTGAGATCAAATGGAGCTCTGTTCTCTGATGGAAATGCAGATCTAAGGAGTTATGTTAGCAACATTTATACATGTCTTATTATTAGGTTAAAGACTATGTAAGCATTATTCTTTGTTTTCAGGAGAGTTACAGAGAATAGAACATCTACATAACTTTTTCCCACAACTGCAAAGTGCAATGTTAGGAACTCCGTGTAGCTCTCAAAGAAGTCCACTGTCCAAAGTTACTGTAAGGTGGGCAGGAACTAGAGAAGGGAACTGATGAAACACTGGTTATCTAGCAAAACAATTTCTTTCTGCCCAAGAGCTGTGTGCCTGATATCAATGTAAGAGCTGATAGGACTCCTGTACAGAGCCTCCCCAGGGAGGCTACTGCCACAGCAGTTAGGCATCTTGTGCTCCTACACAGGAACACTCCCAGGCACCAGGCATGCTACAGTCATGAAGTCAGGGACCCCAATCTCAGTCATTGTTGTCCCATTTTTGCTATTGTGCATTATACTCTTTCTTAAATGTCATTTTAAGAAGTTTACATATATTGATTCCTGAGTCCATATGAACATTAGTTAACACAGTCTAACATTATATCCAAAACAGGAATCAATCAAAGAAAGGCTGAGAGAGCTTTTAACTTTTCTTTTGTGTAGCAAAATGCTTTCACCTTCTACAATATGAACCTTTAAACAAATCATGCTGTCACTCTTAGATATACGTTTACGTTTAAATTTTTATCTCAGTGAAATAAGTAACCAATTTTACATATACCTTACTGATAATATGTCCCATAATAGAACATTAAATGATAGAAATAAATCCCCAATAAAATGTACTCTTTAAGTTTAATATTACCAGTACAGACAAGTTTATTCTGGAGAATAGCAGCTTGACAAATTTCCTGCTTTAAAAACTTGTATACCTGGAAAATATGAATACATTTAATATACAAGGAGTGACCATTTCACAATTACCTTGACACTTTAATCTTACTAAAATCAGTTTTTAAAGAAAAATTTAGACTCTGTAACATAGTACAATACTCTTAACAGTTGTTTAACCATAATTGTATAAACCCTAATTTTTAAGACTAATTGTTTTAAAGAATGAAACTTAAGAGACACAAAGTTAAGAGTAAATTAGTGTTTCTAAGAAATCCTTGTTATTTTACCATGCCATTTTACCATATAGATTAAACTTTGGCTTATATCAGAACATTAGTATTTCACCTTAGGAAAAACCTTAAATAGCTTTAGCTGTCTCACATACATACAGCCAACTTAGTTACACACAGACTTGTTGAAACTTGCCCTTTACTTACACACAGACTTTCTTAGCACTTACTTAGACCCTCATGTATTCCATCACACAGGCACTTTCTTACCCAGAAACATTTTCTTTTCCTTTTTTTTTTTTTTTTGGGGTGCTGGGGATCGAACTCAGGGCCTTGTGCTTACAAGGCAAGCACTCTACCAACTGAGCTATCTCCCCAGCCCTTCTTTTCCTTTTTATTAAATATATTTCCAAACCCAGAACCTTTTATTTTCTCTTTCCTATCTGTTGACCCCTTTTTGTCCACATTCTGAAACAACTCTTATGAAATTTTTGAATTTAGACAAATTACTCCAATTTAACAAGATAAAATACTTTGTGGTTTATAGTACTCTAACTGAAACACAGTGAAAGGGGAGATGGTAACTCTAAATCCAAATCTAAGAGCTCCTTGGAGCTTTGCAGAACTGGAGGGGGAGCAGGGGGAAGTGGTAAGAGAGCAGATGGAATTCTCACCCTCTGAGTTGAGGTTGTATCTGTTAGAACATAACTCTTAATAACCTTGTTTTTAGTAATGACACAAAGCAATTTTAAACCCTTTTTAATTTACCAACCTATGAAAACACTAATAATGTTTAAATATGTTACCCCATGTAATTTAAGGAGTTAAAAGTACTTGATGTTATTTAACAATGAGCATTTTAACTTTGCAAATTAATCAGATGTCACCAACAAACACATTGGAGTAATCCCATACATGTTAACTCTAATTCACTTATTCTGTAAAAACCAAGATATCAGACAAGTGTCCTGAACAGTATTTGCTGTCTCTTTCCTGTTGAAGAAAAGTCCTAGAAACAATTGATATTAGACATTGTTTAACATCAACATTCCATTAGTTTGACCAACTAGAGACTTGCGAGTTATTTCTAAAGACATTTTACTTTTATTAGTTTACCCAATTTAAATCGAATCCTTTTAAATCACGTGAATAAAAGTATTTGGATCCATTTTTAAATTTTAATTTTAGGAGCACTCAGTTTTGATACAGACAAAACATGACACTAGCACGACATACAAATAATACAAAATCAAAGGCCTTGTAACTTTATAGGTGAATCTCCATTGCAATGTAACAGATGTTCAAAAACTCTAGTCGAATAAAAATAGAACTGATCAAAAAGAAAAAAATCATTAACCTAGGTATGCAGGATCAAAATTATGAGCTCAAAAATACAGCATTAGAGAAAAACAAAACAAAACAAGAATCCTAGAGAATGAGTTAGTTCTGCGCAGCAGTCCAGGAGTTTAAAATGGACACTTTTTTTTGTTTTCTTTTCTTCAGGTCACCCCCCTTTACCGCTGAGACTGCTGCAGTTTACATTCCAATGCAGGCTTTAGCAAGGCCAGGCAGGGGGGAGAGAGGGATCACCTAGGACTTTTTAACCCTTTTTCTTCCTGGTTGAGAAATCAGGTTAGGTTTGAATGCAGAAAATCAAAAAACTTTATTTCTTACTACTTTTGAGGAATGGAACTGCTGAACTCTCTGCCTAGGGGGATTGGAGTAAACAAATCTCTCAGGAACAAGGAGAAGGAATGTAAAGTACCCTGCAATGAGTATCCCTAAGCCTCAGATCAGATTAACACAATGAAGAATTTAATAGAAGGCAAGAGTAAAGACCATATACACAAACAGACAGACGCATAGCGTGCCAAATCAAAAATTGGCTAGCTGGTACTTTGTCAATAAAAACAAACAATTTCTGATTGTATCAAAGAGTTTCCCAGACGCAACCCAATGCCCAAATGGGACAAAGAGTTACCCAGATGTGACAAAGTTGCCCAATTGCAGCACAGAAGCTGCCCAGATGTGAGAGTCACCCAAATGCGGCAGAGTTGCCCAAATGCAGCACAGAAGCTGCACAGATGCAGCACAGAAGCTTCCCAGATGTGACAGAGTCACCAGATGGGACAAGTCACCCAAATGCAGCACAGAAGCTGTCCAGATGCAGCACAGTGCTTTCCAGATGTGACAGAGTCACCAGATGCGACAAAGTCGCCCAAATGCAGCACAAAAGGTGCCCAGATGCAGCACAGAAGCTGCCCAGATGCAGCACAGAAGCTTCCCAGATGTGACAGAGTCACCAGATGAGACAAAGTCACCCAACAGGTCGAGGGGACGTCTCCCGAGACCCTGCTGGGGTCCTATAGCACATCCGCCAGGACTATGCCAGCCCAGAACCAGAACCTGCAGGCAATCCAGACCAGAAAACACATGGCAATGCCTTACTCACCAGCCGAATGACTCTATGATCAGGTGTCTGGGTGGGCATGGGGCATCCCGGATGTGCCCCCATATGTTGTGCCCAAAGGCTCGAGACCCCACAAAGACGACCAGAGACCATGATCAATGCAAGCAACAAAGAGTCATTTATTAGCAAGCTCGAGCCTGGTCCTCTGTGTCCTAAACCAGTGACGCTAAGAGAGGCCCCGAGCCCTTGTTAGCAGGGTTTTTATAATGAAAAGCAAGCCGTTTTGCAGTGTTCTTTTAATTGGTTAACATTTGAACAGCTAAACATTAGTCTTCCTCTGGTTGGGTCCTGCCAATCTATTTGATTCTCACTGGGTCCTGCCAGAACTGAACGGTCCTAGTGGAAGAAGGGAGGAGGGAAGGGGTGAACTATGCAGGAGATGAGTCGGGGCTAAGCCCCACTCCTGTCCTTGAGATATAAGGTCTCCAGGCAACCGCAAATTCCTTGGACAAATATCTCTTAACAACCTTGGTAAGCACAGGGACCCAGCAGTCCTGTTTGTCCTTGAGACAGTAGCAGCACAGATACCACCCTGCTCTCAACACATTCACATTGCATGATTCATCATTTTACATGTTTCTGTGCTTCAGCTTGGACCCAGGGTTGCATGCATGCTAGGTAAACTACCATTGAGCTATACCTCAACTGCTAATTCTAACTTTTAACAGAGATTCTGTTTTAAGACCTTACGTTATAACACTTCAAAATGTGTTTTATTTAAGCTTATGCACCAACAGTGCAAATGAAATGAATTATAAAATCATGCAGCAAAAAGGAAGAAACAGATATTATGAAGGGAGACTTGAAGCAGAATTTATTCTTAAATCAACTTTAGTATTTATTGCATATAATAAGATCACCTGCATAATGCTCTAATGGGTAAATGTTGGAAAAATGGCTTTTGGGACATCTAAATTAGCAATGTACATAAAAAAGTTTTTGCTCTTTTCCTTTCTCCAGCTTCATTTTAGTTAGTTTAATTTGGAACCACTTTATACTTAGCTCCTCTCTATCCAAATTGTATTTGCAACATTTCCATTTCCCTAGGTTGGCTTTCCCCTGTTCCAGTGAAATTTTAAAAAGATCAATTTTTAAATCGTGTTTTATTAAAAACAATGATTTCACTGGTTATGTAATTTCATTTAAAGAAGTACAACTAATTAAAAGTTATTTTCAATTTTCTAGATAATCATAATTTGACAGTCCTATTTAAACATACTTTTATTGATTAATGTCAGAATAATTAAATCTTGACTAAATTATGAATAATGTGAAAATCATTTTTGCAAATATTGTGCGAATATAAAATCAAGAACAAATATGCTTCCAGGCAAAATAAGAGCAAGATACATCAGAAATCACCTATGATTTTAAAAAGTGGTCAAGAAATAACAGATGAGAATACATTTCCTAAAAATGGGACCAAATCCATGAAACACAAGCCTCTAGCAAAAACACTAGACTGTATCTCCAAGATGGGGATCCAATACCCACAAAGCTAGCAATGTCTGGGAGGCTAGTGCTTCCATGGTGTCTGCAAAACACACCAACAATGCAGGTCCAAGTGACAGCTCATGTGAGTGCCCTCCCAGCAGATCATGGGAGGCCTTTCCTCAGAAAATTGCTGCAGACCCATAAAATCTGACATAGTGAGCAAGACATGGATGGAAAATAGCACTTTTTGATTCTGTGTCTCCATTCAGTCTGCAGAGTATTCACTTATTTCTGTTTGTTTTCCTCCCCTAAAATTCAGAATCAGGACTGTTACATCTTAGGGACAGATCTGCACATCAGCAATTTCTCTTACATACTTCATTCTTGTCAATGATGTTAGTGTGTTCTATCACCCCAAAGTCTCTTTATCTCACAGTACTGACACATTCTGCACATCACACCTCTAAGTTCAAGGTCAGTAAAATAGGTCCATCCAAGAGCTGTCAATCACGATGCTGAGAGTAGCCTCATGTCTTCAAAAACTTTCCTTTTGAAGATTCAATGACAAATCACAAGCACAGGAATAACTCTATTTAATATTCCTTTATATTAAAATTGCCTGAAAATAGAACGGTATAATTAAGGGTGCTCAAAAAGGGGAAAAAAGTTGGAAGAAAGGAAATGATGAGAATAAAAATGATTTAAAAGGAAAAATTAATATTGTTACATTTATTAGGGCTTTAACTCTTCACCGTCCCAGAATAAAAGAAGATGGAATATCCTCTGCCTATATATGGCAACAACAATACCCAGCCCAGGCTGCCTCATAGACCTGAGAAAGGAGGAAACAGTCAACCAGACAGTAGCCTCCTGGATGGTACATGAGCAAGGTCAGCAATCCACTACCCTCTGTGAGTGTTCCAGGAGTCATTTTTGTCAGTATGAAGGGATGCACTAACATGGCAACTGACCTAGAGGATGTGGGGGGAAATCTTATCCCATTGATGTGGGGCTTAGTCTTTTTGGAAGTTTAGGTCTTCGGAGTGCAGTTTCACAACAGGGATTAGTTAACCAGAAGAAGCCTCAGCGATGTGTGATAGGCATGCGGCATTTAACTCCTGAAAGCATCTGCCTGAGGCCCACACAGGAGCAATGGGATACACTGCTAGAATCCTCAGGGGATTGTGGTGAGCATGGGTTATGGAGCGCCCAGGTGTCTCTGGGTGAGGGCTGTGGAGGAAGAATTGACTGCAATACCCTGAGTCCTCAGGGTGCCTTATGAACATGTGGCTTGCAGCTCCCAGGAGCCTCTGTGTGAAGACTGCATTGTAGAGATGGGCTGCACTATGCAGAATCAACAAGGGTGCATGGTGACAATGTGATCTGAACTCCCTGGAGCCTATGGGTGTGGCCTACAAAGGAAGGATGGGCTTTACTACCCAGTATTATTGGAGGTTTGTGGTGAGCATGTGCCCTGCAGCTCCCTGGATAATTTGGATGATATTTGACCAGTTAGGATGGTTTACACTGTCCCCAGTTTTCAGTGGTGCCTTAGAGTATGTGGCCTGCAGGTCCTAGTAGCCTCTGTGTGAGGTGCACTCAGGAGAGTTGGGCTACACTATACAGAATCCTGAGAGATGTGTTGTGATCGTGTAGCCAGCAGCACCCAATGGCCTCTGTGTGAGGCCTGCACAAGTGATATGCAATCTACTACCCAGAATCCTCAGGGGTGAGTCATTAGCATGTGGCCTGCAGCTTTCAGGAGCTACTGGGTGAAGACTGCAAAGGAAAAATGGTCTGCACTGCCCAGAATCCTCAGTGTTTGTGGAAGGCATGTGACCTGCAGCTCCCTGGATCATCTGGGTAAAGTCTGTCAAGGAAGGATAGGTTACACTGCCCATAACCCTCAGAGGTGCTTCATGTGCAGGTGGCATACAGTTCCTGGAAACTCTGGGTGAGGGCTGCATTCGAAGGATGTTCTGCACCCCCCAGAATACTCAGGAGTGTGTAGTGAGCATGTGTTCTGCATCTCTTTAGAGTTTGTGCATAGGAGGGGTGGTTCACAGGAGGAATGGGCTTTATAACCAGAATCCTAAGGGGTGTGTAGTGATCATGTGGCCCACAGTTCCCTTGAACCTCTGGGTGAGGGTTGTACAACAAGGATGAGTTAAACTACCCACATTAATCAGTGGTGACGTATAAACCTGTGACCTTCAGCTCCAAGGAGCCTCTGAATGAGGACTGCCCAGGAGGGATGTGCTACAATACTCAGAGTCATCATGGCTGTGGTGAGCACACACCATGGTGTGGTGCAACTGACAGAATCCCTTGCTTATAGCCACAAAGGAAGAATTGGCTGCAATATCTGAATCTTCATTGTGCTAGCTAAGCATGTGGCTTGTAACTACAGGAGACTTTGTTTTAGGGATTTTGGTTTAGGGTGTTACACTATCCAGAATCCTCAGTGGTGTGTGGTGACCATGTGGAATTCAGCTGCTAGTAGCATCTGGGTGAGGGCTTCAAAGGAAGGATGAGCTACACTAACAAGTATCCTCAGGAGTCATGGTAATTCTGTGGCCTGCAGCTCTCAACATCCTCTGGGTGAGGGCCACAGAGAGGGGATGTGTTACACTACCCAGAATCTTCAATCATATGTGGTGATCATGTGTCTTCTAGCTTCCATGAGCCTCTGGGTGATGGCCACACAGGAATTATAGGTTCTGATACCCAGAATTCTCAGGGTTCGTTGGGGAGCCTATGGCCTTCAGGTCCCAGGGGCCTTGTGTGAGGTCTGAACAGGAGAGATGTCGGGTACTCTCAGAATCCTCAGGGCTGCATGGTGAGCATGTGGCTTGCAGACTCTAGTTGAGGACTGCAATGGAAAAATGTGTAGCACTACCCATAATCCTAAGTATGCCTTATAGACATGTTGCCTGCAGCCTCCAGTAGACTCTGAGTGAGGTCTGCAAAGGAAGAATGAGTTAAACTGACCACAATCCTCAGGGGTGCCTTATGAGTATGTGGCCTGCAGATCCCAGAAGACTCCCTATGGGGGCCACATAGAAGAGATGGACTGCACTGTCCAGAATCCTCAGGGATGGGTGCTGAGCATGTGGCCTCCAGGTCCCAGAAGCTTACGGATGAGGTTTCCAAGGAAGAATTGGCTGCTCTATTCTTAAATCTCAGGAGAACTGGTGAACAGGTGGCCTGCAGATCCCAGGAGTAGTTGGATGAGGACCTCACTGGAAGAATGGGCTACACTATTCAGAATCCTCAGGGTTTTGTGGTGAGCATGTTGCCGGCAGCTCCTTTGAACCTCTGGGTGAAAGGTGCAATGGAAGATGGGCTGCACTACTCAGAATACTGTGTGCTATATAGGGAGACTGTAGCATGCAGTTCACTGCAACCCCTTGGTAAGGGCTCCACAGGAAACTGGAGATACGCTGCCAAGAATCCAGAGGGTGCCTGGAGAGCCTGTGGCCAAAACCTCCTGTGAGTCACTGGGTGGGTGCTACACAGGTGTGATGGGTTACCCTACCCAGAATCCTCAGGGTTGTGTGGTATCATGGAAGTTCTCAGAAGCCTCTGGGTATGGATCACACAAGAAGTATGGGTTACACTGCCCATTATCCTCATGGGGTTTTGGTGAGTATGTGGCCTTCAGCTTTCAGTAGCCTCTACATGAGGCCTGCACAGGTGTGGTTGGCAGTACTATCCAGAATCCTGAGCATGACTTATGAGCATGTGGCCTGCAATTCTGAGGATAATCTGCATGATTCCTGACCAAAAGGGATGGATTACACTACCCAGAATTCTCAGGTATGCTATGTGAGCAAATGAAAAGGGCTTCAGCTCCCAATAGCTGCTGGGTGAGGGCTGGTTGAAGAGAATTAGGAGGATTAATCCCTGTTATTCATATTCCAGGAGTACCAACAAGAATTTTTAGAAGGATCGCACCAAAAGATCACAAATATTTTTGCCTAAGTAGAGGGTATATATGAATTTGGCAAAAAACTAAAGTTTGGCCAAGTATGATAGCCCATGCCAGAAATCCCAGATGTTCTGGAGGCTGAATGTGGCGGATCACTTGAGTTCAGGAGTATGAGACTTGGTTTGAACTACATAGCAAGACCTCTGCCCTCCAAAAAACAAAAGCAAAAACAAAAAATTTGAGTATCCTTGAGTAGACTATCATAATTATCAAATAAAATGGCACTTCATTGTGGGCTAGTAGTATAAACTAACATATATCATGTTTTCTACCCTTGTGGAGGAATTTTTTGTCTTTTGATATTTTATTTTGAGTTCAGTTGCTGGGAATAGAATCCATTATAGCTAGATAAATGAGACTGTATTTATTCTAAGTAGACTCTAGATGTGTTGATCCTTAGAACAAGTCCTAAAACCACACCTCAAATCTGGCCACCAACAGAGTAGTTCCAAAATAACTATGATCCACTAACAGGGTCGGAATGCAAGAAAGTTGGTCTATTCATTGCTGGGAATAGAATCCATTATAGCTAGATAAATGAGACTGTATTTATTCTAAGTAGACTCTAGATGTGTTGATCCTTAGAACAAGTCCTAAAACCACACCTCAAATCTGGCCACCAACAGAGTAGTTCCAAAATAACTATGATCCACTAACAGGGTCGGAATGCAAGAAAGTTGGTCTATTCATTGCTGGTGCTGCTGCTGCTGCACAAAACTATTGATTGAATGATGCTTTCCTGCAGAAGTATGAGATTTGCCCCTTCCACCTCACTTCTTCCTTCTGAGATCTCACTCGTGTATCTGATAAGCCTATCCTAAATCATTTCCAGAATCCTAGCTGCTATGGAGTCTAGCTTTTAGCTTTCCTATCTGTGATAATAGGGTGGTAGAATGTATGTTGCCTGCCACATGCTACATCTGTCACACCTACTAATTAGTCTTGAATAGAAAACAATATAGGTAAATTACTATATGTGCTAACATTTTGGGTCAAAGAAATCAATATTTTTAATTTATTTTCTCTTTACTAAGTTCCCTTTCTGTAATCAGTTTCAGCATGCATATGTGATTGATAAGCAACCAAATCCTGTCTGGAAGGTATACTGAACAGATGATGAATACATTCATTGTTGAAAAATCAACTTGATAATCTCCAGGACTTGGAAGGATTTTATTGTGATAATACAAATTATAAGAACTTGAATGGGACAAGTACTTAGAAAAAACTGACTATCCGGTAGTGTTGGCAATACATATATGACCTCAGTGTCATTTTCATACTCCAGAGCAACAGGACAACTGTTTTTGTTTAATAGCAGATTGTATGTAACACATAAATACATGTTTGTTCCATAGGGGCACAATGAATCTTTTGGAGTTTCATTAAAATAGTTCTTTTTGGGACAATATCATTCATATTGTTTTGCAGGGCATGTGGCTTCCTGGAAAGAGCCTCTTGTAAGGGTTGTAAGTCAAAAGATAATCTCTCTGTGACCCTCCTCCCACTTCTTTCAGGCAGGTCGACTATAAAAGTACCATGTGTGGCAGCAAACTATGAAAGGAACATTAATTGTTTCCTATGGTGTTAATTTGATTTGCTACTGACAGCAGCACTTGTAGTTTTAAATGAATTAAGGAAGTATGAAATAGTAAGTGGGAGAAATGTTGAATAAATGCTTTTAGAAACTATTTTTCAGTGGGAGAATATCAGTGGTAAAATTTTATCTGCCTTTTAAAATCAAAGATGTGATTGGGGCATTTAAATTATCTACCAAAGCCATTTTAAATTTTAAATGGCAGACAAAATTACTACTATCAAATTATTAATGTAGTAATTAGTTTATTAACTTCAGTTCAAATTTATAATTGAATTTTGTTATGTATATGTACACCCTTCCTCAAAGTGCTTAATATTTTCATTTTTTTACACTTGAAGCAAAATTTTATGATCGTTTTGAAATGTTTTCATTAAAAAATAACTTTTAATCGGTGTTTTGGACAAATACCACATTCATATGCTTGAAAATCCAAGTTACAAAAAAGGTAGAGTGGAAAGTCCCTCTCCTCTTCAGTCACCCAGTTTTCATCCCTGTTACAAGAATATTGTGTAGTCTTGCAAAGAAACTCTATGTACATAAAATGGTACATACTTTAAAAATATAAGTTGTACCATATTCTGTGTATTATATTTAGCATCCTGGTCTTTTTACTTTGCAGTGTATTTTGGGGAATGTTCCACCGTGTCTTGGTCTTAACTTTATATGTTTCATCATATGAATTCACTATTATTTATTGAACCTGCATCCTATTCCTTCTAATTATTTAAATTTATTGTTTCTAAGGTGGATTTGATTTGTTTTTGTCATAAGGAACAACACTACAATGAATAACCTTGTCTCTAAGTGATTTCATATGAACAAGTATACCTCTTGGACACACTCCTAGAAGGGTATTTACCTTTCAAACTTTTTCCCTTTCTTTAGCTTGTTTTTTTCAGATGAAGATATTACTATATTTTCCAGACTGATCTCCAACTCGGGCTTAAGTGATTCTCCCTCTGCCAAGTAACTAGGACTACAGGTACACACCATCCCACCTGGTTAAAGTTTTAATAAATATTATAAGGTCACTACTCTTATTTTTCCCAATCTGTGCTTGGCCGACCTTCTCCCACCCCTGGAACTTGCAGCCCACTGAGCTTGATACCCCACCCAGACCCTAGCAACAAGGCTCACCCGATCAACTCTCACCCATTTCATGCCCCAACCAATCAACCTCTTCCTGGTCCTATATAAGTGTGTACATTTTTAAAATAAAAGGGAACTGCTCCAGCATTTGGCTTTGGTTTGTGTCTCTGTGTGATTCCTTTAAAATATTATAAATGATCAATTTATACTCCTATCAATAATATAGTTACTATTTCCTCATATCTTTACCATCACAGTGGGCACTCAACCTTTTTGAGCTGTGCTGTTCTATAGATGAAAATAATAAGTATAATTTAAATTTGTATGTTAATAAAAACAAAGTTGAGCATCTTTAATATGTTTAAGAGACATTTATATTTCCATTTCTGTGAACTATCTTTCCATGCCTTTTTTTTCATATTGATTTCAGTCTTACTAATTCATAGGAACACTTTTCTATGTTAGGGAAATTAATTAAAAGGGAGTTAAGGGTTGGGGTTGTAGTTCAGTGGTACAGTAATTGCCTAGTATGCTTGAGGCCTTGGGTTCAATCCTCAGCAAAATATTTTTAAAAAATAAAATAAAGGTATTGTATCCACCTACACATAAAAATAGTTTTTTTAAAAAAGGGAGTTAGAAAAATGAATTGGAGTGTTCAGAATGTCACTGAGTGGTAAAGCACTTGCCTAGCATGCTTAAAGCCCTAGGAAACACTGACTATTTGGCTTGTTTTATGTCTCACCAAGTTGCTTAGGTCCATGCTGAATTGCTGAGTCTGGTCTCCAAGGTGCAATCCTCTGTCTGGGCCTCCCTAGTCACTGGAATTGCGGGCAGGTGCCACCATGCCCAGCCTTGGAACAAATTGTAAGGTGGAAATTTCAAAGAGGACTTAATCTGTTTGTGGGTGATGTGGCTCAGAAGTTGTCAGAGGTGGGTACAAGTGGGTACGTACTTTCAATCTCAGCTACTCCAAAGGCTCAGACAGGAGGATCCCAGATTCCAGGGAGCCTGGGCAACAAAATGAGACCCTGTCTCAACATAAAAAATGGAAAGGCCAATGGTGAAGCCCTTGCCTACCTTGAAGAGGGCCCTGTGTGCAATTTCTGGTGGCATCACAATAACAAAACAAACACCTGTCAATCACCTCCAGATTCAGCAGTCACCATTTACTATTGATCTAAAACAATTTCCTGTTATTTTCCATAGAAATTTCCAGAAAGTGCTCAGTGAAGTGCTGCGTGCCTGAAAGCCCGGTGGCTCAGGAGGCTGAAGCAGGAGGATCCCATGTTCAAGACCAGCCTTGACAATTGACCAAAACCTGGCCTAAATTTAAAAAATAATAATAAGAAGGAGGAGGAGGAGAAGGAGGAGGAGAAGGAAGAAGGAAGAGGGTTGGTGATTTTAGAACATCCCTGGGTTCCATCTCTAGTCCTGAAAACACAGCAAAATGAAATTAAACAAAACAAAGAAAAAGTGCAGCAAAGCTCAGAGGTGGGGCTTTTAGGCAATGATGAGATCATGAGATCTATGACCTTGTCAGTGGATTAATCCACTTGGTGGATTAATCCATTTGAGACTAAATAGACTATTGAGACAGGAGACTTAGCTGGAGGGAGTAGGTCACTGGGAGAATGCCATGGAAGGTTTCATCCCCTACCCAGGCCTTTCTCTCTCCCTCCCTCCCTCCCTCTCCTCCTTCTCCTCCTCTTTCTCCTTCTTCTTCTTCCTTCTCCCTTCTTCCTTCTTCATTCTTCCTTCTTCATTCTTCCTTCTTCCTCTTCCTCTTTTTCTTTTTCTTCTTCTTCTTCTTCTCCTTCTTCTTCTTCTTCTTCTTCTTCTTCTTCTTCTTCTTCTTCTTCTTCTTCTTCTCTCTCTCTCTCTCTCTCTCTCTCTCTCTCTCTCTCTCTCTCTCTCTCTCTCTCCCTGCCACTAGCTAAGCAGCTTTCCTGCCACACCCTTCTGCCATGATGTTCTGCCTCACCTCAGGCCCAGGGCAATGAAGCTGGCCAACAATGGACTGAGACCTCTGAAAACCCATGAGTCCAAAATGCATTTTTACTCCTCTAAGTTGTTCTTGTCTGACATTTTGGTCCCAGTGACAAAAAGCTGACTAACACAACAGGACAAGGATGGATATCATCAATGTCTGAGAAACAGTAAGACCAACACTCCAGAACAATTAGAAAACAGGAGCGCGTAAAGGGAAGGGGAACAGTCACGACTCCAGTAAAACCAGTCTCACTGACAGTCGATACTGCAGAGATGACCAGGTATACAGAAACCACCAGAGCCACCCCAGCATTGGGGAAATGGGCACTTGCCGGGATCCAGCCCTGGCAGCAGTCAGGGGTTCAAGGTGGATGGGAGGCATCAGCGCGGTGGATAAACAGCACACAGAGACACCAAGTGTTCTGAGGCTGAGTCTGAATCTTTACTGTTCAGAGTCTTTTTGTATGTTTTTTCTTTGGTATTGATTACATCATGTCATGATTAATACAAGGAAATGTTAAGTAAAAAATCTTCAAGAGTATATTAATGATCTTATTCAAAAAACATATTTTTACTGTATGATAGCTTAAATAAAAAGAAAAACAGTTCCCAGCAAGGTAAAGGGACCATGCTCCATTTAATTTTAGTTTCCCTGAAAGAATATGACATTAAGTTTCTGTAGAAATTACTCCTTCCAAGAACTCTAATGTTAGTTATTAACAGTGGAAAGTTTTTGCTATTACTAACAGAGAATAGAGGAATTAGCTTATAGTTAATATTTATTCTATTTCCTGAACTCAAAGATGGACTAAAAATCTAACTAGATATAGGAAGAATACAAATTGTACCTATGATTAACCTATTTATTTATTAAGTGGGAAAAATATCCTTAAACATAATCATAGACACTAAGAAAGCAATGAAGACCAAACACCACATCAAAGCTCGGAGGAATACACTGTCATATATAAATTTTAGAGAATTTTTGTATACTAAAAGAAATCACAGGTTCCTTACAAATTTGAGCAAATCATAATTGCTTATTTATGATTTCATCTAAGTATTAATATTAAACTTTATTGTATGTTATTTTGTGTCCCAGCACTATGAAATCTCCCCAGTATTCTCTGTAATCTAAATCTAAGGATATATTGACTATTAGTATTAAAAGCAACTGCACATGGAGACATACCATGTGTATGGCCCCCAAGAGGGAGGATGATCTTTCAATGGAATGGTGTCAAGTGTTGGAGTGGTAGGAAATAGATGTGGCAGGCACCCAGATGCATCCTTAGTGGACACACATGTTGGCGGCAAGGGGGCTTGATGTTGAGCCAGCTTGGTTTTGGAACTGAGTTGATATACACAGAATCTAAAATTAACCAATTCAAACAATCAAATGGTTTCAGGGATGTTTAGCACACTTGAAGCACCAAGCTGCACCTCTAACTCCCCAGCTCTGTCCTCATGCTAGAAGGGAACCCCATGTGCCTTATGCAGTCAACCCCTATCACACTCTCCCCAGTCCCAGGCAACTGGAAATCTACCTCCTGTCTCCATAGATCCACTAGTCTGAACAGTTTCTGGAAGTGAATCTTGTGATCTTCCAAGTCGAGATTCTTTCCTTACCATGCTGTTTTCTGGGCTCATCCTTACAGGTGCATTGATTGATACATTTTTCCTTTTTATAGAACAAAGTCTCAATAAATACCTGAATAATATTCCACTGTTTGCACCTGCTTTGGGTCAACCAATTTCAATTCTGAACATTTATTCCAGAACAACAATCATGTATTTGTACATAGAGCAGCTACCAGGATCTTTCCAGAGTTGTCTCGAGGACCACAAGAGACCGTAAAAGTTACAGTTCATGTGCATGATGTGGTCCCATGACTGTGTCACCAGTCACATCAAGTAGAAAATAATGATCATGGGCTGGGGAGATAGATCAGTTGCTTGCCTTGCAAGCACGGGTCCCTGGGTTCGATCCCCAGCACTGCAAAAAAAAAAAAAAAAAAAAGAAAAGAATGATCATATGCTTTTAAAAACAGATGATACAATTGGGAGTTCCATAGCATTCCATTTCCATTCCTTATTCTTTTCAAATAATCTGTTCTTTTCAGTTGCAAACGACAGTAGAGTATATGTGACATATTTATACAAACATGGGGGACATCTTATTCTAATTAGGATCCTACCCTTGTGGTCGTACATGACGTGGGGATTCACTGTGCTGCATTCACATGTGAAGGTAGGACAGTTCTGTCACATGCATCCCACTGTCTCTCCTGTTCCTGCTCCACTCCCTTCCCTTCATTCCCCTGGGCTAATCTACTGAACTTCTGTCTCCCACCTTATGTGGGTTAGCTTCCACATGGCAGACAGCATATTTGATCTTTGTTTTTGTTTTTGTTTTGACAGGGGCAGGGGGATTGGCTTATTTTGCTTAGGATAATAGTGTCCAGATCCATCCATTTACCAGCAAAAGTCATAAAGTCATTCTTTATGTGACTGAGTAATATTCCATTCATTCTTTTCAGTATACAGAGTGTGTGTTCCTTAGGGAGAATCTACTGTGCCCGGTACTTTCCTGTCACAAGTGCCATGAACAGACAGTTGCCGACTGCAGGTAGCTCGCTGTCCTCTGCTGTGTTCCAGTTTAGTCAGGGACAGTGACCAAGGGACATAGGTCCATGATCACAGGAAGATGCAGGTTACACCTGGGTGTGTCAGGGACCCTGCTGCTCCCATCAGGCTTTAAATCTTGCTGCCTTTCCAGATGTTTGCAAGTGATCCAGCTGAAGACTTGCTCTGTGCCCCTCCTCTATCTTAGGCCCCCCCTGTAGTGGTTTGGTTTGGGGTTGGGGACTCCATGCCTGTTTTCTTGTCTGGTAACCTGTCCTCAAGAACCTTCGAGTCTCAGGCTTGACAACATTTCTTTTCCCATAAATCCTTTACTCATCACCTGCTGCTTCATTATGCCTCTTTGCTTCCTCCATTCTGCCTGGTGAGGACATCAGCTGCTCAGTTCCTCTGTCACCTCCCCGTGTTCCCCGTCTGTCCTGATGCAAGTCCCAGGAATGAAAAGGGGAGAAGTCCCATGGGCAGGGCCACAGGTCTCTCAGGGAAGCTGCTGAAGAACAAATAGGCCTGTGGCAAGCAGGGAGCGAGGGAAGGAGGGAGAGGAAAAGGAAAGGAAGGGCCGGGACAAGCTGTGGTCCCCAGGGTGTGTGCCCCATGATCGGCTTCTCCAACTAGATCCCATCTCCTGTGGTTTTACCACCTGTCAATCATCATTCACCTACGAACTCATCAAAGGATTGATCCACCCATGAGGTCAGAGCCCTTGTGACCCAATCACTTACTGAGAGCTCCGCCTCTGAGCACTGCTGCAGAGGGGACAGGTCTTCAACACTCGTGCCTGTCATGGACATTCCCATCGACACTGTAACAGGGTCCTAAATGCACTTTTGACTTGTGGACATGACAAGCAGACCATGGAAGTGCGGAGCAGGGGGCGGGCATGGCCTTTGGTGTGACCCTCTCATAAGTTGGGCCCCACTGAGCCTCTCAGACTAGCATTCAGACCCTGGCTCTGTCATCTGCTTGGCAGAGGGGAGCATTAGCAAGCCTCAGTTTCCCTATCTGTGTAATGGGGACACGCATTTCATGCCCATTTGGCAGACATCAGAGTTTGCACTGCAGCGCCTGCTGTGGAGGGAAGATGGCCCTGCAGGGACACAGTGAGACAGAGGCGTTCCTTCTGCTGTGACCCTGGCAGACAGACTGCTGCATGGACTCTGGTCTCTGCCACTGTTCCCTCAGCTGGGCAGACTCAGTGTCTTCCAGGTCTCCTCCTCTCCTGGAGTCCTGTCTCCACCCCAGCGTGGGCAGTGTCCTGGGCTGAGATCCCACTTTAAGGCATGCCACCTGTAGGATGTCACAGGATCTGCAAGTCACCTCTTCATGCCTGAGTCATGCCCTGCCCTGAGAGCTGCATGTACCTCTAGAACACCATGGTGTGGGCTGTCTTTTTTGAGGCCTTGTGTCAGCGGTACATCTGGGTGGTTCCCGCAGCATCTGCCTCCAGTCAGGCAGGCCTGGGGCTCTGAGTCTGACAATCCCAGGGCCTTTGCAAGGGTGGTCCTCAAAGGCCTAGTCCTGAAGATGCTCCCTGGCTCATGGAGACTTCAGTGGGTGTTCCCAGGACCTTCCCAGCATCCAATGTGCATGAATCACTTTGAACAGTGACCCTCACTGAGACTCCACCCCAAAGGACAAGGCCCAGTTTCAAGTCCTGTGACAAGTTCCACGTAGCTGGGCCTATGCACAGGCCTGCCTTGCAGCATCTTGAGGATTCAGGCAGGGATTCACATTTATAGGCAGCCTTGGAAAAGCAGTGAGATCCTCTCAAAAGAAACATACTAACAGTGTGGAGAAGCAGCTCAGTGTGAAGCCCCTCTGGGTTCACGATGCTTTATCTTATTCATTGATTTATTTGTTTGTTTATTTACTTACTTTTTCCTGTGGTGCTGAGGATGGAACCCCGGGTGTAGGGGATGCACCCTAATGGTGGCTGCACCCTCGTGACAACCTCTTCCTCATACGTGGCACTGCCTGATCCACCAACAGTTTACCCGGACTTCTTTGTACTGCTACTCTCCCCCGGAAACTGAAAAATGTGTTCTTACCCAGCAACTCCCTGAGTGGCCTGCTCATCTCCACCCCCTACTGTCTGGGATTGATTAGCAGCAGTTCCATGAACGTGATCAGCTCTTGCTTGCCATTTCGTCCTATGGGACTCTCTCCCTCGTGAATTCCCCGTGCCTTGCTGACCTTTAAGCTGATTGGTTCCCATCTAGCCCCCACCCTGTATAAAAGCTGTGTAACTTCCTCAATAAATGAGTTCCTGCTGTGCTTCATGCGCTGACAGACCTCCCGGCTCTGGTGGGTTTCCATTGCCGCCGACACTCATCATCCAGCTCGGCCCCGTATTCTCCTCAGGCAGGCCCTGAGGAGATACATTGGACCTTGTTGCTCGACAGGGAGCAACGCTAGGCAAGTGCTCTACCACTGAGCCTCCACCCAGCCTGCGATAGACTCTGGAAGAGATGAACATGCTTCTTGAACATGAACTCTCCGCCCGTCCAGTTCCACCTTGTGTCTTCCACACATGAATGGCTGTTGCCCTTACTTTAAAACAAGGCAGGCAGGGGGCTCGCAGGCCACCACATTCAGTTTGTGTTCCTACCACCCTGGGAGCAGACTGCTGGCCCATTTCACAGCTGAGGAATATGATGTCCAAATGGGATGAAATTTCCAGAGACACCCACTCTGCCTGAACTGGGATCTTCCATCCCTAACCCTCAGGGGCAGTGCCCCAGGGAAGGCAGCCTCCTCTGAGTACCCAGCATGCTCAGTGTCCTTCCTGGGCCTCATTCCCAGGAGCTTCTATCTCACCTTCTTCAGTGTTGACTCTGTGTGTGTGTGTGTGTGTGTGTGTGTGTGTCTGTGTGTGCGTGTGTGTGTGTGTGTGTCCTCCCCCACAGAACTTTCCTGCTCTGCTGGGGACTTTGTCTGCAGCTACACAATGTGGAGGGTGGCGCAGCATGGCACAAGGTTTGACTTGCCACTATCCATGACTCAACATGAAATTTTTCTTCTTTTTTTTATTCCTTTTTGGTACCATGGATTGAACTCAGGGGTGCATAACCACTGAGCTGCATCCCCAGCCCTATTTTGTACTTTATTTAGAGACAGGGCCTCACTGAGTTGCTTAGCACCTCACTTTTGGTGAGGTTGGCTTTGAACTCATGATCCTCCTGCCTCAGCCTCCCAAGCTACTGTGACTGAAGGCATGTGCCACTGTGCCCTGCTTGGCATGAAATTTTATTGCTAATTAATAATTATAATGCAATGAAAAAATTTGCATCACAAATACAGTAGAGGCTTCCACAGGTGCTGGAAAGCTGGCCGTGCCCAGGAACTGGGCTGGGTCATGCTCAGAGCTCAAATGTGGGAGGCGCCCTCCAGGTCCCTAGAAGCATGGCGCTGTGGATACCTAGGTGGACGTGGAGGGGTTGAGAGAGCTGCCCACGCTGGGCCTGCACTGTGTGGAGCCACCACCCGGTGGCGGCATGCTGTCTTTAGCTACTGCAGTCTGCAGAGGACCTTGGCTGCCTGGAGCCCGCCTCTGGCCAGGGCCTAGCCAAGTGCCCATGGGAAGTGGATGCTGCTCTCCCAGGCTGCAAGCCAAGCGGAGCAGACCTGGACCCAAGGAAGGGGCCATCACTCCAAGGCTGTGAGGAGAAAAGGCTCTTGGCACTGGGTGTTCTGTTCAGTGGAGGGCAGCTCAGGACCCCCAGGCAGCACCCAACCAGGTGCTTCCGCATGAAGCTGGTGAGAAGCCTGGGTCTGCAGTGCCCACTGGGTCCTCCTTCATCTTCACAAGGGTAGGAGAGGGAACGCGTCTGCCATCTGCTAATGGGAAACTGAGGCTCAGACTGTGGTGGGCAGCCCTGGCATGGTCATATCTCCTTCTGGTGGCGCTTGCTGTGTCCCCGCTGAGTCACCCAGGCACAGGCTCCCCTCAGGCTGGGCAGATGCTGCACAGCAGTCACCCCAGGCTAGATGGACCTGCACATACAGCACATTGTCACTGCATGGTCTCTTTTTGGGACCTTCACAAGCTGATTTGAAACCCATATCCACGTGCAGAAGGTCAGGGACTGGAATGTGCTATAAAGGATGATGGCCGAGGATTCCCTTGCCTCACTGGAGAATGGTGGTGATGCTGCTGTCCCTGAGCCAGGGTGCTCCTAGTGGCAGCAGAGGCAGAACTAAACTAGAGTGCAGGCTGTGGACCTCGACGGACGGAGTATGGACCCCAGCTGGGATGCCCACCCTGCCTGCTGCCCCTATGGAAGCGTGACAGCAGACACATGGATGGGTGCAGGTGGTGAGGCCCCGGGGAGTGGCTCAGACCCTGCACAGCCTGTGGAGGACCTCAGGGGAACATCCTTGTCTGCTGAACAAGGGACGGTCTGAGGTCATCAGGCACCTCACAGAGGCCGCTGGAAGGGTAGAGGAGGGTGAACAGGACAACATGGAAACAGCACTGTTGCCCTAAAGAGGTGGGAGGACACTCAGAGAGTGAGAAGGGGACCAGGCAGATGAGTCCAGGGCTGGTGGAGACCACCATCCAAAGAGGCACCGTCCACTGGGACTTTGAGCACTGAGGTCAGAGGGCAGCTGTAGGTCAACGGGAGCCACCAGTCAGCAGGCGATGGAGCCCTTAAGTCTGCAGGGGTGCCCAGGAGACAGCCCACTGCACAGTGAGGATGGGCAAAGACCTGAGCGGGTGTGTCAGGAGCAAATCCTGGAGCCTCAGAGCCACCAGAGCCACGTGCAGGACGCAGCCTGCAGCCATGCTAGGAGCACACGTGGGACCTGTGGCTGAACTAAGGGGCACACCGCTCCCTCCATGGGCAGTAGCCAGAGGAGGTGACTGCCTCAGGGACACCACCTCCTCAGCAGGACTCAGCCTGTGGAAACAGGAAGACCACAGGGTGACCTGGGGAGAGAAGCCCCAGGAGGGACATCGTCAGCCTAAGTGTGGAGAGCTGGTCAGTCTGGTCTGAGAGGGATGGTTGCTCATGGGTGAGGCAGGGAAGAGGGTTTCCAGGTGCCAGCAGGCCTGTCCCCCGGGGGTGGGAGTGGGGACTGCACAGGGCACCATGTGCTCCTCAGGCTGTAGGCAGGCTGGGGCTGCATGTTGGGAAAGACACATTTTATAATAAATTCACAAAGGAGGGGTGAGGAGAGCTTCACAGGCTGATGTATATCCATCCCAAACAAAAACACACTCAGTCCAATAGGAATAGAAGGAAACAGTTAAAACTTGTGAAGCACATTTGGCAAAGCATGGGGCAGACACAGGTTGAGTGCCCATGTGGCTGCCACTCCTTCCTGGAGGGCGAAGGTTAGCTCACTGGGCCCTGTCCACACACGTAGCTCTGGGGGCAGTGAGGGAGCAGAAGGCTGCTGGCCCTTTCTTCCTAGATGGTATGATTTTATAACTCGGAAACCAGGCCACTGCTTATTATGCGAGTTTCTGTATACAAAGAAGGCAAATGTGCAACAAACAAACAGTAGCTTTCTCTGAGAGTGTTTCTCTTCTAACCTATGAAAAATTCTCATTTCCAACAAAATTCTCAATGACTTATTTTACTAAAAAATTTAATAAAAATGAAAAGAATCTTATTAATAGATTTGCAAGAAAGAAAGATAGCCTACATTAGAATCCTAAAATCTATTTGGAAGAAATAACCTAAACACTAATATATAAAGAAACAGACCCGTTTTCTACGGGAAAACATATTGTGAAAGTGGATTCCATGTCACTGTGTGCACACACTGCAGTCCAGGCAGAAACCAGTGGCTGTTGCTGTCCTCAAGGTGGATTGAAGCTGTGACCTACAAGGGGAAGGTTCTGAGAGTCCTCAGTTCATCTCTGAAAAAGAAGGCAGGTGAGGAAGGACTGTGGAGAACTAACCCTTCCAGGGACCACAGATGGGGACAGGGCTCACTCCAGGACAGGCCTGCAGTGCACTGCTGGAGGAGGGAGGGGGGTTCAGTAGCTGGCTGCCCTGGAACCACCATCAGTGAGCACGGCTCTCAGGAGGATCAAGGCTCTGAAGGTTGTTAACAATGGAGTCACAAAAATCAGAAGGTGTGACCCGTGTTTCAGGGGGTTTGTCTTCACAGGCAAGGTTGGGGGCCTGGAGGCTGGAGGGGAGAGGGCAGGGTCTCCAGCGCCAGGCAGGGGTCCACCCTGTCCACTTCCACAGAGTAAAGGGACATTCAAAGGGGAGGAAAGGTAGCAGTGAACATGATCCGATATCAGCCTCTGAGGGGAGGTGGACCCAGGTGGGAAGGAGTGCTCTGTCATCAGCTGGGCAAATGCCCACCTCTGGTGACCTGGTGCTGTCAAAGATGTGGTTATGGCTCCTTCAGACCTGGCTGTGTGAATGTAGTTCACCATGACACTTACCTATGGATAACTGTTACAACGGAAAGAGATCTCTTCTGTTGGGAACAAGGAAGGAGTGGAGTGGACTTTGCCTTGTCTCCTCTTGAACCTTCCACCTCTAGCTTCTTGGTATCTGCAACTGCTGCCACCAGAGAGGGAGGAGAATCCGTTCCAAGACCTGTGTACACGGTTCTTGCCCTGCACAGCCCCAGAAAAGCAGGGGTGAACGTCCTCTGGCCTGGTGACTGGCAGCTGAGCTGCCTCCTGGGCCCTAGGTGCCCCGGTGACCCCTGGAGGCCCTGGCACTCCCTCTGCTGATGGTGGGCTGGTGGATCTGTTCTCCAGTTTTGATGGCGGGTCTCCCCCCAGCTCAGCGGGTATGGCTGTGAGCTCTGTCACTGGAAACTGGGGCTCTTCTGCTGGAGGCACTTCTAGTGGCACTGCAGCTACAGAAGGAAAGAGCCCAACATGAGCACCTTGCCCTGGGCCTTTCCCGTTTGCTTCCAGCACCTGCCCTGAGAGTAAGGCAGCTCCTCTCCCATGGCAGGTGTCTTCTCAGACCAGTTCCACCAGGCTTGTGAGGCTCAGAACAAAAACCAGTTCCTGTGGGAACAGCACAAGGCTTCCTCACACTGTCATCCACCCAGTGTCCTCCTCACAGGCCCAAACTCACTGGGATCAGCGTCCTCCATCTGTGCCAGGAGTCCGTGCACTTGGAGGCTCAGCTCCGTCCCAGGCATGGTGAGCTGCAGGAAGTTGTTGAGACACCTCAGGGTGTCCAGACCTGGGGCCCCCAGGAAGTCTTCAGGATGTGTACGCAGCAGCGTTTGGATGATGGAGCAGAGGGCGCTGTGGAGTGGGAGTGGGCAGGCAGCTGTCAGCACCTGGCACCTCAGGCTGGACCCTCCCAAGGCTCCCTGCATGATGGGCATCCCTCAGCGTGGCTTGTCAACCCCCAGGGAACTGGGCAAGGAGGGTGATCCTGAGGGGTGTGTGTGGCCGGTGGTCCCCCAGCTTGTGTCCAGTCTCCATTTGGGAGAGTGTGGGTGCTCTGGAGGTATCAACCATGTTGATGGGGTCCTTACAGGGCCTGGCTCTGTGACCCCGGCCAGTCCTCTGCTCCTTGGATCCCTGACCCTCCCCTCTGTGTCCTGCTACAGGCAAAGCCCTCTGCTGGGAGTCACAGCAGGGTGGACCTGACTTTGCCCAGCCTCCTCTACACCAGCCTCCCAAGTGCCCCATCTGGAGAAGGGGACCCTCCCTCTCTGACTAAAGACCACTCACTTTTTCACTTTAAGCTGCTCCTCCTCCTCTTGTGCCCCGATGTTTCCATACCTAGAGAAGGCCAGGCAGTTTTCACCTCTTACAAATCAGGCCCCTTACCTCCTAGGTGCCTGGTGAGATTGACCAGCTTCAGAGAGTCACGGAGCCCCAAGGGCTGGGAGGTGTGTCTCCCTCCTCCTGATTGACAGGCTACATTGAGAGATGAATGGACCACCACCCTCTTCCTCTATGTCTCCATGACCAGGTCCCCACATGCATCCCAGGGGTCCCTGTCTGGCTCTGTGGTGATCAGGGACCCTAGCAGAAGTGATCCACACTTTCCTTTTCTTCCCAAATGTGGAAGCTGTTTTCCTGAGGCCTCACAGCTTGAGGACAGGCCCAGGGAGAAGCTCAGAGCCCTGGGCCCCAGCCTGAGGCCAACTGGCCAGGGCTCCTTCTCCTTGGTCCTGCCCACACCCAGGCAGGGTGGTCCTTGTGGTCTGTCCTTCCACAGTGATGGGGTTCAGTGATGCCTGGCCTCACACACATGCTGGAGGGGGCGGGTCCCTGGGTGGGGAGAAGGGGCACACCTTCTGCACAGCTGTTCCAACAGCTTGTGGGTGCTGGTCAGAGTCTGGTAGGTATGCAGGAATTCGTGGACGAAGGCCTCGTTGCCCCTCTGCAGGGCAGGCACCAGGCCATTGATGATGTCCTCCACCACCAATGCCTTGAATGCCTGCACCAGGCTGGACATGTCCCCTGGCACAGCTTTGCTCTGTTCCTCCTAGTGTGGGCACCAAAGGGGACACTTCAACATGGAAACAGTGGCCACCTACAAATTATGCTGGCAGATCATGAAGTGAGATCCAAAGACATCCTCTTCTTTCTCTCTCCCTTTCTCCCTCTCTCTCTCTGTTTCTCTCTCTCTCTCTCTCTCTCTCTCTCTCTCTCTCACACACACACACACACACACACACACAGACATGCACACATCCGTGAGGCACTGGGGTCTCTAACACAGGTTCAGAGTGTGGGGCTAGCCTAAGCTCACCTGCTCTGGGCTGCTGTGTCTCATTCTCCAGTTCCTCCTAAACCTTCGTAAGATGGGAGGGAGCCGGACACTGAACCAGCGCCTCCACATTCGGGACAGGCCCCTGCTCAGGGCCTTCCTGAGGTCTGCACAGCAAACTGTCGGGAGACAGCAAGAGCTCATGGCTCTGGATTGCTCTCTCCACACAAATGAACAGACTGTGCTATGCCTGGTCTCTGGGTGCCTGGCAACCAGGGTTCCAAATTCTCTTTGTTCCATTGCCAGGAAGTGAGGTCACTTCCTGGGGTCCCCTTACCAGAGTCACTACCTCAAAAAATGGGAGCCATCTTGGAGTCACACGTTCTCCTGGCCTGTGACACAAGTGAGAGTGGCTGACCCACACACCCTCCCTCCGTGCTCAGCAAAGGCCTGGGGAGCAGCTTCACAAGAGTGGGAGGCAGATGGGTTCAGACCCTTCCCCTCCTTGGGCTCTCTGTGTGACAGTGGATGAGCCATCGGAGCTTGCAGGGCCTCCCCACCTGCCCACATGTCTTGCAGGGTCCTTCTGCCATCTGCTCTGAGCTTGTCCTCGGGTGTGTGGGTCATCACTCACCTGTATCACCTGGGGAGCCTCTAATGCTGGGGTCACAGGCTGGTCACTCACAAACACACAGATGATCTAGACACAGAAAGGAGGCAGCGAGGACGACAGGCCACACTCCATTCTGAGTCCAACAGGGACTGAGGGAACATCCTGCCCTCCTGGCCATTTCATCTTCCTGTGCCAGGTCCTGAGCCTCCACCCGCCTCAGACCTGGAAACCCAGCACCCGAGGCAGCTTCCTATTTTCTCATCCTCATATTGAAGCTCAGTGCAAGTAACTTCTCGCAGGTCAATTTGTCACTAACTAAAGATTCAGAGATGGAGCCAAGTCACAAGCTCCCCAACAAAGAGTCAGAAGTAGGATTTCTCCACTCCTCTCTGAGACCAAGAAAGAGCTTCTTTCCCAAGAAGAAAACACTGTGTTTGCTTCTTCTGTTCTGTGTTCTTCTGGGTCCCAGGGATGGACCCCAAATGTGCTTAACCACGGCCCCTCCTGGCCCTGTTTGTTCTCTGTTTGGAGAATGGGCCTCTGCTCAGTGGAGGAGGCCCTCTCTCCTTTGCTGAGGCTGGTGTAGAAATAGTGTCCTCCAACCTCTGTCTACCAAGAAACTGAACGGAGAGGAGTTTGCCACCGTGCCTGCAAGGAACAGTTCAACAATCAAAAGACGCTGTCTCAGGGAGTCTCCTCAATGGCACTCTAGGTATGGTCACTGCGTCTCATCAAAGATGAGGCTGGAACTAACACTGTACCCATGACCACACTGTCAGCTGAAGGAGAGCAGGTCAAGACCCTGCCCGCAGAGAGCAGTGCAGAAGATCCCACTGCACGCGTGGCCGACCTGCTGTCCCTGGGCTTGATGCGCCCGAGGCAGTGACACAGGAGGACACGGAGGCTGCTGAGGGAGTTGCTCAGAACCTGCAGCATCTCAACACTGTGCTGCTGCACTGCAACCCAGGCTCATCCGCGTCCCAAGTGGCCCATGACCCACTGCTGCCCAGGTGGCCTGCCTGGCACTCCACTGCCAGGATGGGGCTTTGGGTTTCTGCTCCTTGGCTCTCAGCCTCCTCCTCCCTGAGAGGCCACCCATCCACAGCCTCCTCCCCCAGCAGAGCGGGAAGGCAGTAGCCTCCACTCCTGCGTGGCTCCTCTGCTCTGTTGCGCCGCCCCTCTATCCCTCCTGCTCTAGTCCAGGCTCTGGAAGCTGAGTCTGGCAGTGACTCTGGGAGACAGGGGCTGGAGACCCAGAGGCAGAGATGTGGGAGGAGTTCTAGGGACAGAGGAGGAGTTGTCTCACCACCTGGCCCAGGACTTTGGGCTGATGGGAGGCAAGTGACAGAGGTTTGCAGTCTGGGCCACCTGGGTGATTCAATTTTAAAGGACACATTTTCAATTGGATTTTTATAAAAAGTGACAGAATTGGTGGTTTATTGACAGAGAACAGAAAGTAACAGGTTAGGATTGCCACGATGCTCTTTCAGGAAAAACCCAAGTCAAACAGCAAAGAGATTCTAACTGCTCTGAGACGTCAAGGGGGTGTGACGTGACTGGGCATTTCCTCAGAAATGGAGAGAGGAAGCCAAGTCCGGGACAGTCATGGATCACCCATGATTGAAGGTAGAGACTCAAGAGGGGCAGTAATTTGATTCTCTCTGGAAGTTTGTTTATTTGGTTATTTTATTTATTTGTTTAGTTTGGTACCATGGATTGAACACAGGGGCACTTAAACACTGAGCCACATCCCCAGTGCTTTTTCTTTTCTTTTAGAGACTGGGTCTCAGAGAGTTGCTCAGGCCCTCGCTATGTTCTTGGGGCCAACCTTGAACTCACCATCCTCCTACATCAGCCTCCTGAGCTGCTGGGATTACAGGCATACACCCCACCCCTGCTGGAAGTTTCCTTTCCTTTGGAGGAGTATGTCATCAATATTTGATATCAGGACCCAGCTATCCCACTCCTTGGCCTATATCCAAAGGACTTAAAATCAGCATATTACAGAGATACAGCCACATCAATGTTCATAGCTGCTCAGTTCACAATAGCCAGATTGTGGAACCAACCTAGATGTCCTTCAATTGATGAATGGATAAAGAAAATGTGGTATATATATACAATGGAATATTACTCAGCCATAAAGAATGATAAAATTATGGCATTTGCAGGCAAATGGATGAAACTGGAGAATATCATGCTAAGTGAGATAAGCCAATCTCAAAAAACCAAAGGAAGAATGATATCGCTAATAAGTGGATGAGGACACATAATGGGGGGTGGGAAGAGTTAGTGTTAGGGTTAGAGTTAGGTTTAGGGAGGGGGGCAAGAATGGAGGAAGGAAGGAATGTATAGAGGGAAAAGAGGGGTGGGAGGGGTGGGGGAAGGGAAAAAAATAACAGAATGAATCAAACATTACCCTATGTAAATTTATGATTACACAAATGGTATGCCTTTACGCCATGTACAAACAGAGAAACAACATGTATCCCATTTGTGTACAATAATAAAAAAATATTTGATATCAGGAAGATGTTATGACCAGCAACCTGGAGTCTGGATCTAGATGTTCTCAGTTCACATCCTACTGTATTGTGTATTTGCTGTGTGACCTCCCTTGGAACGTAACATCTCTGAACTTCTGCTACAGGGAATCACTATAGTGCTTTGGTTTAAATGTGTCCTGCAAAATTTCAGGCGTTGGAAAACTCACTCCCAAATTCATAAATTGATGCTAATTGGAGGTGAGGCCTTTAGGAAGTAATGAGTGTTAGATGAAGTCAGAAGTGTGGTGTCCCCTGATGGCTTTGGTGGTTTCATAAGAGGAGGACGGGAGAGCTAAGCCTGCTATCTGACCTGGGGATGATGCCATTGACCACATTGTGATGCAGCAACAAGGCCCTCCCCAGAGGCAGACACCTTGATCCCAGCCTGCAGAAATGAGAGAAAGACGTTCTTCTTCTTTATAGATTACCCAGTCTGTGGCATTTTGTTGTAGTCACATAAAATAGTCTAAATAAAGTATCTCTCTAATAGGTTTGTCATATGGATCAAATGGCTTCCTAGGCCAGGCATTCCTAACAATCACTTGGAACGAGGAAAGTGCTAAATGCAAGTTAGATGTCAATATCATTATTTTTTGGCTATTATAAGAAATAACACAAAAGAAAGTTTTCTCTGCAAACTGAAACTAGTCAATCTACCAAGGAAATCAGAATGAGTATGTCACAAAGTCTTAGATGCAGCTGTGGTTCAAATATGTGTTTTCTGTGTCTGGACCTGTTCAAGAATACTGGCTTATTGCTTAAACTGATGATAAGTGTTCTTATAAAAATACCTAATGGGCCGGGCCTCACACATATAGCCCCAAAGAGTTGAGAGTGCATATAGGATCACAAGTTCAAGGCCAGCCTCAGCAATTCAGGCAGGCCCTAAGGAACTCAGCCAGGGCCTGTCTCTAAATCTTAAAGAAGGGCTGAGGTTCTGGCTCAGTGGTCGAGCACCCCTGGGTTCCACTCTGGTACCAAAACACCAACAGACAAAACCCCAGCTAATCCCACCTGTTGGTATCATCATAACTTTGAAGAATTCATGGAGTTGGAATTTATCAAAGGAACGTTTGGTTCATCTGTCTTGATGGCCAAGGTCACATCTCCAGCAGCGCCCCCCCAGGACTTATGATATAGAATAGAACAGACATAGGCCTTCAATCATTACATGGTTGACTAAGGTATGGCAGGAACCAGCGACATGTGTGTCATCGGTGGTCCTCATGTCAGGGTTTCCTGGTTGTGACCAGAAGGAGAACAATTTAGAGGAGGGCAAGTTTATTTTGGCTCAGGATTGCAGAGGCTCAGTCCCTGGACAGTGGGCTCCAGAGCTCTGAACCAATGTCAGGCAGATCCTGGTGGAAGGGTGCAGTAGAGGAAAGTCTCAGCTAAGGCAGCCCGGGAGCAGAGGCAGCAAGATCAAGGGACTGGGAAAAACTGTTACCCCAAGGACACGCCCTGTGACCTACTTCCTGCAGCCACACCACGACCTGCCTGCCTTCCTTCATCCATTCCAATTAGGCTGCTCCTCGGCTGGTCATCCTCTTGTGCACATTCCTGCATAGTTACGCACAGGAGGTTTTGGAGGACACCTCATATCCAGCCCTAACAGTCGTGAACTTCGGGGTCTAAAATCCATATCTTTTGCTTAGCTGGTAACTCAAATAACCACTGGGGACAGGGGTGTGGAAGGATGTACTTTGCTTTTCCTGAGTGGTTTCCTTCCTATCTTCCTCCTGAGATACTTAGAAAATTCCCGGAATGGCTGCTGCACACTAAGTTCATGGACTGACCAGCGCCCTGGCCCTAGGCAAGGGCTGCGAGGTGGCTACGCCCACCCAGACTGGAAGTCTGGGTGCCCAGGCGGCCCACCCCACCCTCCCTCACTCCCCTCTGCACAGAGTTTCCTCACTCTTCCCTACACACCCCCACTGTGTAACAGTCTCAGCTTATCAGAAAACATTCAGCCTTTGGTGTTTGGGGACTGGCTTGTTTCACTTAGCATGATAGATAGTCTCCAGCTCCATCCATTTACCTGCAAATGCCAAAAAAGATTAGCTTATGATAACATCTCCAATTCCCATCACAGATCACAAGAGACTTATTGACTTAACTCTATGAACATTGTAAACTATGCTTAGAAAACATTAAAGACAGAAAAATAATCAAGAGGGAAACTGGGTACCTGAAAAAATTACACTTTATAAAATGTGATGGTTGCTTATGAACTGATGATGAGAGATCCAAAGAGCATTGGAATTTCATAAAACAGGAATGATTTCTAGTCAGTATAGATGTGAAAAGAAACCTCATCACTAATAAAAGCAAAGCAAAGGGAAGGCAGCTGAGGTACTGTGAGCAAAGCTTATCCGTGAAAAAATTGTCCACCAGTTGTGGTGCACGCCTGTAATGCCAGCAGCTTGGGAGGCTGAGGCAGGAGGAGGGAGTTCAAAGCCAGCCTCAGCAACTCAGTGAGATGCTAGGCACCTCAGTGAGATCCTGTCACTAAATTAAATTTAAAAAGGGCTGTGGATGTGAGTTGGTGGTTAAGCATTCCTGGTTCAATTCTTAGTACCAATAACAAAGAAACAAACAAACAGGAAATGAAAAACAATTTTAAAAAGCACATTTTGACAGAGGGGAGACAGGCCTCATACCTTGTCCTTTCAGGGGACAGTACAAGAAATATGACTGCCATCTTCTCTCCTGAATCAGCGCATAAGCAAATCTCTCCTTCCTCCAAAGTAGGTCTGTCCAAAGGTGCCCTTCCCGTTCCTGAGACAATAGGTGTCATCTTGTCTCAACAGACACGGAGAGGAACCTGAACTGGGCCTTGCTGCTCACCCATCTGTTACCACAGGCTCAGGGCCCCTGTGTCCCATGAAGCTTCTGCAGGAGAGACCACTGTTCATCCAAGATGGCACAAAAACACACAGGCTGCCTGTTTCTTTGCATGTTCTTTTCCACAACTCGCATGTCTTCTGGAACTTACTTTCAGTACATCTGCATGCTTTGGGCGGTCAATCTGTCTATTTATTTATTTATTATTTATTTATTTATTTAGTACCACAGATTGAACCCAGGGGCATTTAACCACTGAGTCACACCCAGAGTCCTTTTTATAATTTTTTAGAGACAGAGATCTCACTGAGGTGCTTAGGGCCTCACTAAGTTGCTGAGGCTGGCTTTGAACTTGCAATCCCCTGCCTCAGACCCCTGAGCTGCTGGCATTTCAGGCAGGCACCACCTCATCCAGCGACCTCAGCCATGAAGCTGACAGCAGCCGAGGAAAGGATATTACTCTATCTGCCCCCACAGGGCTTCTGTTCAGTATTCAGAATGTCATGGAGAAATAAATGATCTGATCCCTACAGAATGTATCCAGATGTCAAATGTCCACATTCCTTCATGGAGCAACAGCTCTTCTAGGGCTTTGGATTAAGAAATAATCACACAAGTATGGAAAGCACGTGGGTCTTCACATCATCCACGTGCAATCCACGTTCCTAACAGCGGAGACATGGAAAGGGTCCAAGCTGATACCAGTTCAGGACTGAGGGGGAGCAGCTGACCTGTAATATGATGGGCTCCTATGTGGTCAGTCCCTATTTACCAATGCAGCCGGATGCCAAGGGCCTGGTGGAATGGAAAAAACAACTTCAAAAGTGCAAGTGTGGATCCATGGTAGGGCTGGATCTAGGCCCATTTCCATGAAGCTGTTCTTCTAAATGTGACTTCCAAAACCAGGCTTAGTTCTACTGCTGGAATCCTGGTCCCTGTAACACGGCTGGGCACTTGGTCATCATGTTTTGTGAATGAATAAAAGATGTTTGGAGAGCTCTTCAGCAGTGGTGGAGTGCTGGTGGTTACTTTCTTTGCTGTTCTATTTTCTGCATCATTTGATTTGTATTGGAAATGGATCTTTTGCTGGGCATTTTGGTCCATGCCTGTGAAGTGGCTTGGGAGGCTGAGGCAGGAGGACCACAAGTTCAAAGTCAAACTCAGCAAAGGCAAGGCCATAAGCAACTCCCTGAGACCTTGTCTCTAAATAAAATTCAAAATGGAGCTGCGGAGGTGGCTCAGTGGTTAAGTTCCCCTGAGTTCAATCCCTAATATAAAAAAAAATTAAGCCAAAAAAATAGTAAAGCGTATTTTGTTTTTACAGAACTAGATAAATAGATAATATATTTAAAATGCATGGGGAAAAGGTCTAATGTTTTCTCTGAAAAGGGGATGCTGATCCATTGTGAGGAATGTGGAGGGAACAATGAAGAATCTTTGAATTATATAGAGGGTGTAAGGGGAGGGTAGAGAGGTGGGGATAGAAAGGACCATAGATTGACACAGATATTATTACCCTACATACATGTAGGGAAAAAATTTATTTTAAAAAATCACCTTCAAAAAAAGATAATGAAAAATAAACATAAAAGGAAGAAAAATGCATGACAATACCTACTGCTTATAAGAACATGTCCGTCACAACCATTTCAGTGGCTGCGTAAATGATTTCAACTCTTTTGGAAGACAATTTGATGGTAAAGATTCAAAATTCACTGTTTCTCTGCCTATTTTTCCTGCATGGAAATTTACAGAAGGAAAACAATCACAAAATATGAACCAACTTGCATTTAGGGCTCATCATCTCAATTTTATATGAGAAAAGGAAACACCCTGATCAACCTAAGGATACCAATAATGGAAGAGTAAGAGTAAATATGTAATAGTCTTCCATGGAGTCTGATGTAACCAGTACCAATCCTGAAAATGCAGGGAACAGGAACAAGAGGCTGAAAAGGACAGCGTGCAATGATTTATGGGTAAAGGAAATGCTAATGCTGTTCTCTTAAAGCTGGTGACAGTTTCTCCATAGAAGAGTGGGGAGCGTTTGGAATTTGGAGTGTAGATAGGTTTGGTGTTTTTCATTTCTTGTATGAGGGATTGAACCCTAGGGCACTTAGCCATGGAGCCACCTCCCCAGTCTTTTTATATTTTATTTTGAAGCAGGTCTTCCTAAATTGCATGGGACCTCAATAAGATGCTAAGGCTGGCTTTGGACTCACCATCCTCCATCCTCAGCCTCCTGAGGTGCTGGGATCACAGGCATACCTAGGGTTTTTATTTAGGCCGAGCTACAAAACTATTGGATCACCAGGTTGATCACATGCCCACATATGGCTAATGCTACAATGTCAGAGCCTTAAGAGAATGAAAATGATGAGAAAGGACCTGACAAATTGATTTGTTTTCATTGTTACTATCTATTATGCTTATATATTAAAAAAATTTCCAAACAATCAAAGAGATTATAGGGGAGGGAGGAAAGTTTCACAAGCTGGAACTTCCATGTTGGGGTCCAGTCACTCAGGGCCTATGCCTGACTTTGAACTAGGAAAAGCCACTAGTGACCACAGGAGGGCTCAGGTGCTCAGGCTGGGCGAGTTGTTCCCAGCGGTGTCAGGAGGCGGCGCTGTAGGCGGCGGCGGCAGGGGCGGGATCGGAAGCGCGGATGGAGGCGGCTGGGGTTTGGTCGACTCCTCCTGCTTCCTCTGCTGTCCTCACAGCGCTTCCCACCCGGCTTTCTCGCTGTCTGTGGTTCCTGCTGCCTCTGAAATGCCACTGGAGAACCTGGAGGAGGAGGGTCTGCCCAAGAATCCCGACCTGCGCATCGCGCAGCTGCGCTTCCTGCTGAGCCTGCCAGAGCACCGCGGGGACGCGGCGGTGCGCAAAGAGCTGATGGCGGCCGTCAGCGACAACAGTGAGGCCCCATGAGCGCCCAGTCAGCGGCCTGGGCCTGGCTGCCCGCGCCCGCAGCCCGCGGGCCTTTCTGCAGCGTAGCACGGGATGCAGGCGCCCCTCCGTCCCTTAGGGCTTCTCCGGGGATCCGCTTGGGGTCCTTTCTGTCCGAGGGCCGCTTGCGGGGAGCCTGGTGCTGGGCTCGGGGCGGCTGCTCCTGTCAGCCAAGCTCTCCGGGGGAGCGGAGGTTGGGTCCGGTTCCTGTCGTCCTCACAACTCTGAGCGCTTGTGGCTGGACGCGCGCCTGTGAGCCTGTGCAGAGAGGCTCCCGCCTTCTCCTTCTTGCAGACTCGAGTTTCCTCCTTTGCGTTGAAGCCGTGCAGCGCAGAGGCTCGCCCTCCCTTTAGACCTGGGAGGATGGCCAGAATCAGGAAGGGCCCGTGCAGCCCCCACCTGCAAACGTTGTCCTTTGTCCAAGTGGTTTTCCACGGGGTCTCCGGTTCCTTTCCCGGAGTTGGAGGAGACGGGTGGGCGACAACCGCGTGGACAGAGACGGGCAGACACCGCCTTTAGAGTCCCAGGTGACCCACTCCTACATCCCTCTTTTCGGCTTTCAGACATGGCTCCTTATTATGAAGCCTTGTACAAACCCTCGAATGGCAGTTGAACATGGACCTCCTCAATAAGATGAAGAAGGCAAATGAAGAAGTGCTGAAGCGTTTTGATGAGGAGCTGGAGGATGCAGAGAAGAATCTGGGGGAGAGTGAGATTCAGGATGCAATGATGGCAAAACCTGAGTACCTGTGTCGGATAGGTGACAAGGTGAGTGTGTTAGTATCATCTTCACGTGGGGACTGTTCTGCATTAATATCATCTCATTCTAAAACCTAACTTTAAAAAGACAAAGGCAGTCATGTTCACCTGAGCTTCTGAGTCAGTGCAAACATGAATGAAAAATGATAGTCTTGCACTAGCCTATTGACCTACTCCAGATGCCAGTGTGTTCCTGCACATGGAGCTCGCTGTCATTAACTACAAGAGCATTGCAGAGATGTTTTATTCACTGCTTTTACAAAATTGGGGTCATTCTCATTACTTCACTGTTCTTACTTGGTTGGAAAGTATTTGTTATGATGTGTTATAAAAATGTGTACTATTTTGCTTGTAAGAAACTATAGCATAGTGTTGTCATTCTTTGACCTTTTTATTATTATATAACTTTTTAGATATTATAGACCTTTACTGTATTCATTTATTTATATGTGGTGCTGAGAACCAGACCTATTGACTCACATGCTAGGCAGGAGGGCTACCACTGAGTCACAAGCCCAGCCCACTTTGACCTTTGACTCCTTGCATCCTCAGAGATAAGCTTTTAGTATTTTTCTTGTGCACTTTCGAGCATGTATTGTCCTGTAGAAAATGGGTAGCACTGAACTCTTTTGACCTCTGTGGAGTCCTAGTGTACTAGGCAGTCCTGTTTACCCTTCCACCTGGTGTATTTCAGTGGACATCCCATGACATCTTGCTCATTCTGGTTACCTGCTGCCTAATCGTCAACTGTGGAATATGCCTTAGGGTGTCTGTTCGGTGGTTCATGGACATACATGTTGTTTCAGCTGTTTTTAACAAATGGCTGCAGTAGAAAACAAGTTTGTTTTGTCCCTTAGTATGTATAAGCTAGTGGTTCACTGAGGTATTGATCAGTCTATGAAAGGAAATTGCTGGGCTGGTGAGCAATATTTATTTTACTCTGTGTGGCCCAGTCTGCATAACACTCACCAGTACAGGAATTGGGGGGGGTAAAAATGAACTAGTTCTGTAATGTTAGAGGAAGGACTCTGAATGTCCTTAATTTTAAGTACCACCCCTTTAAGTCTGTGGGTCTGGGATGACATGTCAGTTTGAACAATGACATGGTGTGCTGTCTTGGATCGGACTGGGTTTTATTTTCAGTCCAAGTAATTATGATTGAACCCTCAGTTTTTCATCCATAAAATAGGAATAATGATAGTTTCTACATATCTGACTAAGGATAGAGGCAAAGAGCTTAGACCTGTACCTGACTCAAATGTTAAGCTATTACTAATTGAAAACAAGGATTTTTTTCCTCTCTAATGATAAATTTAACACAGATTCATGATCACAATTTGGAATATGTAATAAGGTTTAAAAATTGTACTTTGTGTTGTCAGCCTAAGTGTAGAGAACAGGCCAGGCTGGGCTGAGAGGGTCACTTGCTCGCTGGTGAGGCAGGGAGGAGGGTTTCCAGGCACCAACAGGCCTGTCCCCAGGGGCAGGAATGGGGACAGCACAGGGCACCTTGTGCTCCTCAGGCTGCAGGTGGGCTGGGGCTGCATGTTAGCAAAGACACATTTTATAATAAATTCACAAAGTAGGGGTGAGGAGAGCTTCACAGTCTGATGTTTATTCATCCCAAACAAAAACACACTGAGTCCAATAGGAATAGAAGGAAACTGTTAAAACATGTAAACCACATTTGTCAAAGCATGGGGCAGACACAGGCTGAGTGCCCATGTGGCTGACGCTCTGTCCTGGAGGGTGAAGACCAGCTCATTGGGCCCTGTCCACACATGTAGCTCTGGGGGGCACAGTGAGGGAGCAGAAGGCCGCTGACCCTTTCTTCCTAGGTGGTATGATTTTATAATTCAGAAACCTGCCCACTGCTTATTATGAGAAAGAATTTTTGTTTTGTAGATACAAAGAAGGCAAATGTGCAACAATCAGTAGCTTTCTCTAACCTTATTTCTCTCTTTTTTTAAAAAAATTATTTTTATTGTAAACAAATGGGATTCATGTTGTTTCAGTACAGGGAGTAACAACATACCATTTGCGTAATTATACATTCACATAGAGTAATGAGGTTTGATTCATTCTGTTATTTTTCCCTCCCCCCACCCCTCCCACCCCTCTTTTCCCTCTATACAGTCCCTTCTTCCTCCATTCTTGCCCCCCTCCCACCTCCCCTTTATGTGTCATCATCCACTTATCAGTGAGATCATTCATCTTTTGGATTTTTGAAATTGTGTTATCTCACTTAGCATGATATTCTCCAATTTCATCCATTTACCTGCAAATGACATAATTTTATTATTCTTTATAGTTGAGTAATATTCCATTGTATATGTATATACCACAGTTTCTTTATCCATTCATCAATTGAAGGACATGTAGGTTGGTTCCACAATCTGGCTATTGTGAATTGAGCAGCTATGAACATTGATGTGGCTGTATCTCTGTAGTATGCTGATGTTAAGTCCTTTGGTTATAGGTCAAGGAGTGGGATAGCTGGGTCAAATTTGCAACAACACCAGCAATGCTTGAGTGTACCTTTTTCCCCACATCCTCGCCAACACCTATTGTTGCTTGTGTTCTTGATAATCACCATTCTAACTGGGGTGAGATGGAATCTTAGAGTAGTTTTGATTTGCATTTCTCTTATTACTAAAGATGGTGAACATTTTCTCATATGTTTGTTGATTGCTTGTAGTTCTGTGAAGCGTCTGTTCATATCCTTAGCCCATTTGTTGATTGAGTTATTTGTATTCTTGGTGTGGAGTTTTTTGAGTTCTTTATATATTCTGGAAATTAGTGCTCTATCTGAAGTGTGAGTGGCAAAGATATTCTCCCACTCTGTAGGTTCTCTATTCACATTTGATAGTTTCCTTTGCTGAGAGAAAGCTATTTAGTTTGAATCTATCCCAGTTATTGATTCTTGCTTTTATTTCTTGTACTATGGGTGTCCTGTTAAGGAAGCTGATCCTAAGCCAACAAGTTGAAGATTTGGACGTACTTTTTCTTCTATAAGATGCAGGGTCTCTGGTCTGATTTCAAGGTCCTTGATCCATTGTGAGTTGATTTTTGTGCAGGGTGAGAGATAGGGGTTTAGTTTCATTTTGTTGCATATGGATTTTCAGTTTTCCCAGCACCATTTGTTGAAGAGGTTATCTTTTCTCCATTGCATATTTTTGGCACCTTTGTCTAGTATGAGAGAATTGTATTTATTTGGATTTGCGTCCGTGTTCTCTATTCGGTACCATTGATCTACCTGTCTATTTTGGTGCCAACACCATGCCGTTTTTGTTACTATTGCTTTGTAGTATAGTTGAAGTTGTGGTATTGCGATACCCCTTGTTTCATTCTGCCTGCTAAGGATTGCTTTAGCTATTCTGGGTTTCTTATTCTTCCAGATGAATTTCATATTGCTTGTGCTATTTCTGTAAGGTATATCGTTGGGATTTTAATTGGAATTGCATTGAATCTGTATAGCACTTTTGGTAGTATAGCCATTTTGACCATATTAATTCTGCCTATCCAAGAACATGGGAGATTTTCCATCTCGTAAGGTCTTCCTCAATTTCTTACTTCAATGTTTTATAGTTTTCATTGTAGAGATCTTTTACCTCTTTGGTTAGATTGATTTCCAAATATTCTATTTTTTTTGAGGCTATTGCAAAT
>JAHUXG010016478.1:0-18518 GCA_020740815.1 Sciurus niger
CAACAGATTCAGAGAATTTTTTTGTTAAATATACTACAAATGAATGATTAGAATACAGAATATATAGAGTCCACAAGAAGCAATACTAAAAAGACAAACAACTTTAAAAAATGGGTAAAGAATATTTTTAAAAGGTACTTCACAGAAGAAGAAATACATATGACCAGGGAACTTATAAAAAGTTGCTCACCCTTATAAAATAATCTGGGAAATGCAGGTTCAAACACTAGAGAAATGAACTGGAAGGCTATACATCACATTCAGGATAGGACTACCTCTAAAAGGGGGAAGGTTGAATGGAAATGGGACAAAAGTCAAGAAAACCTTGATTTTTCATTACTTACAAAAAAGAAAGTAAAATGAAATGTACCTAAATATTAATAACATTGAAATCTGAGTGGTAGAAACATGGGTATTTATCATTTTTAATGCCTGGAACATTGTAGGTATTCAATGGAGCATTATCTGTTGAACAAATGTGCCTTTCAATTTTAAACAATTCTCTACAAGACATACAAAACTCTGAAATTAACACAAAGTGACTCAAAAGCATAGAAAACAGAACGGAGTGAGGTGGGAAAGTTTTGAGAAATCCCTGTAAATAGTGATTTCCGACCTTCGTAGCTTTATAGTATCATCTATGAGCCCTGTAGAAAACATAGGGTCCAAGCTATATATAGTTCTACTTCCATTTTACCTTAACACTCTTAAGTTTTTGGGTGAGTACCCAGAAAATGACCTTGAACTTGAAGTCCTTTCGAGAAAATCTCGGATTCTCACTTTTCTCCCCTAATAGACACTGGGTGGTGCTGCTGTTCAAAAATTGTGCTCTTTCATGAATTTATTACTTCAAACTACAGACATGTCTTTATCCAGTGTCTCCTATGGGTCAAGCAAAGTGCTGGGGACTGGGGATATAAAGATGGACAGTCCAAGCACAGTCTCCTGTGATTATTCAAATACTGACTGCTATCATGTTCAGTGATAGAGAAAGTGAAAAAAAATGTGGCTTTTACATAGGAGGGCACCACTGTCACAGAAATGTCTAGCCGTGGGAGTGAATGACCCTGAACCATCCATCCTTACGCTGAGCAGTAGCCCTACTACAGGCTAAGGATTAGAATAAACATCACTGAGCACCTCTTCCAAATTACTGTTGGGTCATCACAGCGAACTTCGGCTCCATGGACTATAAAATGCCAAGAGAGCCTAAGCACTGCTCATTGAGCTTGAATCTTGGAGTTTCAGACATTCAAATCTAAGTGGGTTTGATGTTTGCTTATTGCAGAGGCACCTGCTATTGCGGAGGAGTGAGGGTATTTGGGATGAAAAGAATGTGGACCCTCAGGACTAAAGCAGTGGAAGTGGGGAGTTGAGCCCTCCCTGGAGCAGGGTCCCCTATGACGTCATCAAGTATTGTGGTGAGGGATGAAGTATATTGTACAACAGTGGACTCAGGCCTGCTGGGCTAAAGCAGAGGCAGGCAGGGAGGCGAGCCCAGACCCCTCATCCAATCAGAGGGCTGGGGGGAGGGACATGGGGGCGGGACCTGCTATAGACGTATAAGTGCCTGGTTCTGCGCGGGAACGCCAACCTGGTCCGGAGTGAACGCGGCGGCAGTTAACAGACAGCGGCACACTAGACTCAAGCCTTCAGGTGAGGACATGTGGCCTCATCCGAATCAGAGGACCATGGGTACGGGAGGGCGCAGGGCGTCTGTCGCGCCCTCAGGAACCGAGGAGGCGGGGGTTGGGCGGGCGTTTAGCGTCTGTGTCGCAGGAGGGTCCGCGCCTTTGTCTCCCGGCGGCACCACCTTCTGTGTGAGATGTCGAGCCCTCCTGGGAGTCTGTCTCTGGAAGGCCCAGGGGGCTGGACTACCAGAACCGCCTGACCGTGGTATATGCAGATCCCGAGACTGCGAAGACGAGGAGTTTGGGGATCAACCAGAATGGGTCTTCTAGGGCTGGCCCCTTGTACCCTTGCCTCTCCGTGACCATTCAGCTGGGCGCCAGATAGTGATATTATTTCTTAAAAATGTATGCAAACAGTTCCTGACAGATCATTCCTGACAAACTCGTCAATGAGCCCCGCCCTGCCTTTATTATTAATATTATTATTATTTTGTTAATTTCAGTTTTCCAAGCTTTCAGAATGGTGTCCGATGGTTTGGCAAGAGGGCCTTAACTGGAGGCATATTTGGGACTTCTGGCTGTTTTTGTGTGTGTGATGTGGGGCTCTTCATTCTGTTCTGGGTACTAGACGTGTCTTCCCACAGGGGTGGGGCCAGCCACGCACAGGAAAGCTCCCTTCCGGTTTGTGGAGTCTCCCATTGTCTCTCCTGGACAAATAGATGCAGGATATTCAGAGGGTACCTCTGAGCCTTATCTCTTTGCTTCTTCTTTTGCAAAGAAAATAGGGTGAAATAAGAATCAATTCTGTTTGGTTTACCCCAAACAGAGACTGATTCTAATTAGCTATTCCTTACAGTGTTTACCAAACTTGTGCCACAAGAAGCTATTACCAGACCTGTGATTAGTTTTGACCAGATTAAATCCCTCCCTTTCTTATTGAAGTGCTTTAATATACTGTCTTTGGACATTTAAAGTGGAAAGAAATTAGTGCAATTTTGCATATTACCTTTTTTTTTAATGATACCCCTCATCGCCCAGGGAAAATGTCAGAAAAAAAAAAGAAAGAGAGAGAACTTGAATAGAAGGCAAAAATGCTCAAATAGTGCTAGCTCCTGTTACAAAATCATTAACTAGTCAAAACTAACCATTCTTATTTTCTTTGTCTTCTCAACCTACCTGCTTATGTGCTTCTCTCATCTCCATTTTACCTGTGCTGTGATTTGAAAAGGGTCAGACATATTGGCTCTGGGTATCTAGAGCATCTTGGTTTCTACTGCATTCTTCCACTATCATTTACTGTTTACCAGAAATGGGCTAATGATGCAAAATTGAAAGTATTCTAATAAAAGTCTAACCTTTCTAAGCTCTGTCACTCCTTCTGTTGAAAATCAGCAGGTAAAATACACATTGGTATTAAATGAGAACAGTTTTTACTGTTACCCGTTACTCTGATGATAGTTCTGCCAGGCAACTTAATTTTTTTTTTAAGTCTTTCTTTTAGTCAAGATGAGTGATAAACCAGACTTGTCCGAAGTGGAAAAGTTTGACAAATCAAAACTGAAGAAAACTAATACTGAAGAAAAAAATACCCTTCCCTCAAAGGAAAGTAAGTAATGGGGGATTTGTAATTGATACCAACAAGGGTGGAAGTCATTGGGTTCAGTAAAATAAACCCATCTTCTAATATATTTTGCCACAAAATGGGCAGTAATTAGACTATCATTGTATTTAATGCAACAGTTAAAAATATCAAATAGTTGACTTTGTTATTGGGGTTACATAAATGGTTCTCACATGATAGGCCCCTTGCAATATGTGGGAGTAAAAAACTATTTTTTTGAATATTACTAATAACCACATTAAATCCAATCTTGAAATATTGGACTAAACACTAGAAGAGCTTTGGTTTTATCCACTTTCATTTATCTGGTATATTTTCTGCATTTAGAAATTTGAGTCTGTAATCTCACCCTTAAAGAACCATGTAGATTCTGCAGTTTTGACCTTCTCTACCTAATGATAAGAGGGAAGAACAAGTTTAGATCTTGAATATACTTAAGATTCCCAGACTTCAGGGGTCAGTTTTACTCTTTAGAGTTATGGCCTTCTGGAGAAATTCCAAGTGTATTCACAAATGCTCTGGGACATTTTTGTCATGTCAACATTATTTGGGAATTTCAAGAAATATCTTAAAGTATAATTTTCTTATTGTATAGTAATTGAAAATGTGGAAGAAAATGCTATGCTTTCTCTTCAGTCTCAAATAATTTATGGAAAAATGACAATAGAATAAATCACCCTCTCAAGTGAGGAAAAAAAAGCCCACAGTTGATGTAGATTCTAATGTATGTTCAGGTAGTTAAAAAGCATGCAGTACTCACACTGTGAGGATTTGTGCTTAGCACCTTGGCATCCTAAATTTAAAGCATATATGGCAGACTTAAGTGATTTAGCAACGATTTCGTGTGTGTGTGTGTGTGTGTGTGTGTGTTTGTGTGTGTTGCTGGGGATTGAACCTAGGGACTCCTGCATATTGGGTGAGCACTCTGCCACTGATCTGTACCCCCTGCCCAGTAGCAAATTGTATTTTTGGAAGGAACTGAAGTTAATCTTAGGAAAATACTCTCTTAATGGTTTTTTATTGTCTTGTTTTCCTCCTTAGCTATCCAGCAGGAGAAAGAATGTGTCCAAACATCATAAAATGGGGATCTCCTCCCAAGAGCAAATTTCAATGTTGCTGGAGAGTCTTAGTTTTAGGCTTGTTTTTTGTAAACCTGTGTGTTTGTAGAAGTTTTCAGCACCTATGGCTTCTCACCTGTACTCCCTGGATAAAAGATCGACACTAGTTAATGTTCCCTTAAATTTATTTTTAAACTTCTCATTGGTATATAAATAAATTACAGATGACAGATGCTATGAATAATCTCACCATTGATTATCTTTGTGTGTGTAATCTTTGCAACCCCTATAAGGCAAACCAATTTTAACTTAGAATGGGCACCACCATTGCTTCTTAATCTTCATGAAGTTACATGCCTTTGTAGCTTCTTACAGTTTATTTTCATTTCTAGTGTATCAATAAAATAATAAATACAATCACTGTTTTCCTGTGGTTCATTCTTGGTGTTCTTCTAAGGAATGAAATTAAATGAGGGTACTCTTTTCAACTAAGCAAAGTAGTTGAAAGGAAATCTCTTTAGCATCTTATGTGTGAAAAAAATGCTTGTCCTGTTCAGGTCTGGTGGGTCCTGACTTGGGGATGCTAGATGCTTTCCCCTTAGAGTTGGAATCATAGATAACCTTGGAAGAGAAGGTCATGTGGACTAACCTTCTTAACTCAGAATGAAGAAATGGAAACATGAGGTCTGAAGAAGTCTGTTTAAGATGAGTAATGGCTAGGATTCATGCTAACCCTCTTGTTTTCTGGAAAGTATTTTTCAATTTAATGAGAGGGAACACTCAAGGCTGAGGTTGAATGGGAAGGGAGAAGGAGATGCTTGCTAATGTGCATCATACTAAGAATATCAGGATGTTCCATTGAGTGTAAACTCAGATATTCAATATCACTAATGACCTGTAGCACTGAACCTCTGGTCTGGTCCTTTTTATTTTTTTGGTACCAGGGATTGAACCCAGGGGCACTTGACCATGGAGTCACATCCCCAGCACTTTTTATATTTTATTTTTAGACCGGGTCTCTGCTAAGTTGCTTAGGGCCTTGCTAAATTGCTGAGGCTGACTTTGAACTTGTGATTCTCCTGCCTTAGCCTCCAAAGTACTGGGATTACAAGTGTGCTCCATCATGCTTGACCTCTGGTTTGGTTCTTTTGTACTGAACATAATTTACTGTCTTATGAACTGAGCATTTTTGGTCATTGTGGTGAATATAAGTACTACTGACTGAATTGTGTGTGTTGCAAATTTATATGTTGAAGTCCTAACACCCATGACTTTGTATCTATCTGGTGGTGGAGGTTTTTTGTTTGTTTTTTGTTTTTTTGTTTTTGTTTTTGTTTTTTTGTTTTTTTAGTGGTGGAGTTTTTAAGTAATTATAGTTAAATCAGTCCATAAGGGTTGGGTCCTAGTCTAATAGGACTGTGGCCTTATAATAAGAGGAAGGGAGAAAGAAATACTTCCTTTCTACTGTGAGAAGACATGATGAGAAAATGGCCATCTACAAAAAAGGAGGAGTACCTTCACCAGAACCTGTCCATGCTGGACCTTGACCTGGGACTTCTAACATCCAGAACTGTGAGCAAATAAATTTCTGGTGTTCAAACCACCCAGTCCATGGTACTTTGTTATGGCAGCCTGAGGTGATTAATATAATAAGGAATACATATAAGTGCATGTCTCAATCCCTGCCTGTAAACAATACTTTTATCACTTTATATTTATAAAACCAATCACCTGTAGTCCCACCAATTAGAAGTATTAGCCATCCAGTATAACTATCCAATGTTATCTATTAGTATACATATCATCCCTTAAAAAGGAATTACACTCTGAATACCTATTCGTGACCTGAAGTATTATCTTATTTCTTACACCCTTAAATAATCACTGTAATTAAGTGGAACCCATTTTCTCTGCTATGGCATGAACTTCCATATGAAAAACAGTAGGTGGGTCAACTTTGATCAAGTGCCAATGAGGTAACACAATCACAAGACTTTTTAGCAAGAGGATCTGAACCTTGTAAGTAAACATGTTAGTCACTAATATATTTTTCCAATAGAGACACTTAGCCCCTTGTAGTGACATGCTGCTTACACTGTGCCCAAAGCTGCCTTCTTGTAACTTCTATTCAACAGTCATAAGTTATGCACAGGAGGCTCACACAGCAGAGTTAATCTGAAATCAGCTGCTGTGTGCCTGCCCCTGTACCTCCAAGTCTTCTCCATCTGACACTTCTCAGATACTTTGACCCAAGTTACATGGATAGGGGACATCCTGGTTCCCCATAGGCTTGAACTTGTTCATCATTGGATCTCTGGATCCTGATTCTGTTATCCAACATGTTTGTTCTCCTTTCAGTGGTGCCATTTACAGAGACATTATTCATCCATGATAGATTCAGCAACCTCTGTATTTGCACACTAATATAGCTGAAAGAAAGGTGAGCTGGGATTAGCCAATAACTCCCAGTGTTAAGTTGCTTCTGGTAGCCATCTTCTTCATTCAAGTATTGGTTCCGCCCTGGGTAGGGTAAGTGCTAAACAGAGTGGGAATAGATGAGAGGTACAAGGCAGGAGCTGAAACACATGTAGTTTCTAAGTAAATGTTAATAAAGAATGGCGGTGGGGAAAACAATTTCATAAATACATAATGTGGGGCCACTCTTCTAGTCACTAGGTTCACTTGCCTTACCAACAGTGGGAGAATTTTTTCCCCAATATGCAGGGATTGAGATTTAGGGCCAAAAATCTATTTTTTGCAAAACTGACAGCACTAAGGCCTGTTGTAGCAGAAAAGGGAAAAGGAAAAGGGCTGAGTTTAAATAATTATCTTCTCATACACATGCATATCCTTTAAAAAATACTGGTCTGTGTCTTAAAACATTTATCCTGTCCTTGCACATAATTAGATGTGACCTTAATTACTAAAAACAAAAGGGGCGAATGTCAAACATAATAAAATATGCCTTATTAATTTATTTGTCCATTCAACAAATACCTGAGAATTATTATGCCCACAACTTTCTACATGATCTAGTTACCCTGGGAAGTATGGAATAGTAAATTGGAGCACATCACAGATTTTAAGGGATGCTATTTAGAAATACACAAGAAGAGCAGGTAAAATCAGGGCAGAAGGAAAATGCCTGGGAATACAAAAAAAGAGTAAATGGCCACTTGTTCAAGATTCTGCACCTACCACCCAATTTCATACTTTTATTCTTCCCTTATGAAATGATAAAAGAGGAAGACTATTATATTGGGTGATGAATTAGGGTCAATCATATTTGCAGAGAGCATTGATTTGAAGGAGGTGTTTTCATTATCCCAAATTACTACAGTGGGTTATTTTTGTCAGACACATGATTAAAAGTGGAGAACAAAATAACATAATAATCAAACAACTTGGTAAAAAGAATGGAAGATTAACCCTAGTTCTCTGATTGGTCATCATCATTTTCTTAATATGATGCTAGAGAGAGAAGACATGTACACTCATAGCTTTGGATTCATATCCTTAAATTGCCATGATTAAAAGCAAAACAACAACAACAAAAAAAAAAACTGACCAAAGAACAAACACAAAAACAAAATATCAATTTCCTCCAAAATCTGCAAATCTGAACACTCAGGAAAGCACTTATTGGTTCAGCCTAGATTACCTGTTCACACTTTGAGCCAGTGGAAAATATATTTTGAGCAGCTCTCCTTGAATGCTTCCATTATTCCAGTAATGCATAGTTATAGATAATAAAGCTTTAAATTAGAAAAAAAGATTTTAGACTGTTGATATAATTTGGATAGAAGACTTGGACCCCAGTGCAGAAATGTTCGGAGGTTGAGCTGTAGGGAAGTAGTTGGATTTTGAAAGCTCTGATCTCAACAATGATTAACCCATTGATGGATTCATAATTGAACAAACTGTTGAGAGGTAGTGGGTCATATTGCAGGAAGTAGGTCACATGGGGCATCCCCCTGAATAGTATATCTTGTTCCCAAATCCCCTTTTTCTCTCTCTGCTTCCCATTCACCTAAGGTATGAAGATTTGTTCTGCTATACCTTTCTACCATGATGTTCTGATTCACCTCAGGCCCAAAGAAATGGAGCCAGAGATCATGGACAGAATCCTCTGAAACAATGAGCCAAAATAAATCTTTCCTCCTTTAAATTGATTTTAACAGGTATTTTGTCACAGTACCAGAAAGCTGACTAACACAACCTTCCAAGGTTCCATGTGTTAAAGCCTTAACCATCAGCCTGTGGAATTATTTTGAGGTAGCAGATCCTTTAGGAAGTGGGGCCTAGTGAAAGACAGATCATTTAGGGCATGCACTTGAAGGAGATACTGTAAGCTGACCCCTCTTTCTCCTTTACCTTTTCTCCTCCTTCTTCTCCTCCTACTCCTCCTCCTCCCCCAACCCCACCTCCTTCTTCTCCTTCTCCTACTCCTCCCTCTCTCTTTGTTTCCATTCCTGGCATTTAGAAGATAAGCAACTTCATTTACCATGTTCTCCTGACACCTGTAGAGCCTCATCACAGGCCCAAAGTGACCACGGACTGAACCCTTAGAAACCTTAAGCCAAAATAAATGTTTCCTACTTGTAAGTTGTTTATCTGAGGAATTTTGTTATAGTGATGGATAATTGATTAACAGAATATGAAAAAAAGAGAATCAGATAAGTCTGAATGAGGTAGAACTGTTACCTCAGTTTGAGAAAGGTTGAAATGAGAAGTCACTATTTTTTCTTTTTTATTTCTATTATATTCTCTTTCATTTTCTTTTCTTTCTTATTTCTTTTTCAGTGTTCTAGGACTCAAACCCAGGGCCTGATGCAGGCTAGGAAGGTGCTCTATCACTGAACCAAATCTTTGTATCATTTAAGTTATTCATGTAACTATTTCTCCACTGGATTTGGTCTTTGGTAATATATTTAAATAAAATTTTTGGCAGGTACCAGATATTAGACTCAGGGGTACTTGTCCACTGAGCCACATCCCCATCTCTATTTGAATCTTATTTAGAGATAGGATCTCACTGACTTGCTTATCCCTCACTTTTCCTGAGGCTGGCTTTGAACTTGTAAAAGCATCCAGAGCAACTGGGATTACAGGCATGCACTACAGCATGCAGCTATTTGAATGAATTTTATAGTATGGATTATGTTGAAAAAAAGGTGGAATGAGCCACTTTGATACCACTAATAATGTTTTCCCTGATTTCTATTGTTATTCGTGACAGCAAACTATTCCTTTAAATTGATTTGTTTAATGTTACATGGTATATTTGATTGCTGATATTTCAAGAAACATTTTTGTATCTTTCCTTAAAATGAACTGCACAGAATTTCTTAGCATGTTTCTTTCAACAGGTTTTCTCATCACATCATGTTTGGGGAAAGAAACGGTTTTCATCCCTTCATTTTCTAGATTTATTGCTCGATTCTTACAGGCCTGACAGGAAACACTGTGGAAACTCTGGCCATTTGGTGTGACATCTCATGGCGGATCTGCTTTTCTTCAAGTCTTTTTAATCCTTCAATCCTTCTCTGGCTCAGTTTCTGCAATTTATGTTGTACTTCTGTCTATTTAAGAAATGGTTTTGAGGGCTGGGGAGATAGCTCAGTCGGTAGAGTGCTTGCCTTGCAAGCCCAAGGTCCTGAGTTTGATCCCCAGCACCGCAAAAAAAAAAAAAAAAAAAAAAAGAAACGGTGTTGAATGTGTTATCATAGATTCTTGAAGGATATCCTTCCATTGAAAACCGTGTTCCACTCACTTTATTCCCTTTGTGTCCCTAAGGAGGTTTCTTAAAGAAATTAGGTTAACAGTAGTTGCCTGGAACAGCTCTCGTTCTCACATCCTAGCATTTAGAATACTTTCAGAATCCAGATATTGTTAAGAAAAGAGTTTTACACTTGGTAGAAGTTTCAGAAAAATTAACACTTATGTGTGTGTACCCATTTCTCTTTGTGGTTCTGGGACTGGAGACTATGGATTTGCTATTTCTACTTTTCTGATTCTCTGAGGGTTTTGGTCAAATGTGAAGACAGAGGGTATGCAGCCAAGACTCCACTTCCAGGAGCCCTGTGCTGGCCATGTCAGGGAATTCCTGCTCAAAGCAGGGTGGGTGATTCCAGGAAAGCAAAAAAAAAAAAGTTCTGATTTGAAGGAATACTGGACCAAACTGGCTTAAAGTCGCTTCACAGGGGAAAGGGACTTGGATTGCAGAGGTCAGGCGGTTGTCTAGGTAATGGTGAGGCCCATGTGGACGTGTTTCAGCCCTGGAGCAGGTAGGTAGCAAAACTGTTGTGATCAACACTAGACTCGAATTACTGAGACTAGACTAGCTTTCTCTCCCTCCCTCTGGTGGTTTATTACAGAATTAGTGTCATATGTAATTTCAGTCGGGACCCTTTATCTTCATTCACCAATGCTAGTATGTGGAAGCATTTTATTTTAAGGATTAAGTATTGTTAAATATACGATTTGGATCAGGCATGCTGAGGAAGGCCTGTAATTCCAGCTGCTGGGAGGCTGAGGCGGGAGGCTCACAAGTTCAGGGTCAGCTCAGCAGTTGAGCAAGGCACTACACAAACTTAGTGAAACCCTGCCTTGAAAAAAAAAAAATTAAAGCCTGAGAGTGGGGTTCAATGGCTAAGTGCCCCTGAGTTCAATCCACAGAAACCCCCTGCCCCCCAAAATTAGCATACAATTTGGACTTGGAAAATGCTGAAGGAATTTGTACATATATAAATAGCCAGCTTCCCCGTGTTCACCGTTTGGGAACTGGGGTTTTGTCATTTCTCCCTTTCCCGGTTCACTGAGGGATTGAGGGGACCTCGAGGCATGAGAGGGACGGCCAGGCCCCTTGGCTTCCAGGAACTCTCAGCTGGCCCGGTCAGGGTACTCCCGCTCAAGCCAGCCTGGCTCACCTCGGGACAAAGATATTGTCCGCTTTGACAGAGAATAGCCCAAACGTGCCTATTGGCACAGCTCTGAGACCGTGGGCTAGGGAGACTGAGGATACACTCTGTCAAAGAGCCAGAGCTCTAATTCCCACTCTCGAGGACATTTTGGTAACATGTTTTCAAAATGCTCATGGTGTGCCTTGAGTCACTGGAAGTGCTTCGTCCGATGACCGTTTGCCCTCTGTGGCCTCATCCTAAGTCTCTGGCAGAGGCGACGGTTGGGTTCTGGAATGACACACATTCTCTATGGTTGGTGAGGCGGGAGGACCATCCCACCACAATGGGCACCCACTCTGATTGGTGGGCAGGACGACAAGGAACAGGTCCATCCAATCACATTGGGCCACTGGCAGTGTCCCCACGAGGCAGGCCATCCAATGGGGCGTCGAGTTGTCCCATGACGTGACACAGCTCGGCCTACATAATGGACTGCTGGGCCTAGCAACTCTCATTGTCTGTTGGCCCCAACTGTCGGGCGGTGCCAAGGCGATGGCTGAGGAAGCTTGTGGCTTGTGTGCTCCCCCACCGTCAGACGGTGCAGAGGCGATGGCCGAACAAGCTTGTGACACGTCTTCTGAGGAGTCCCTGAAGTGCCAAGAACTGGAGAAGGCCGGCCCAACCGCCCCACCTGAAGAGAAGAAGCAGAGGCGCGGCAGACGCTCCAGGTGCGCCAAGCGCGGTAGCCACTCCAAGTGCGGGGACGGTTTTGCCACCTATTTCCCCAAGATGCTGAAGCACATCCATTCGGACCTCAGCCTGTCCCGGTCCACCGTGAGCGTCCTGGACTCCTTCGTCAAGGACATGTTGGACCGCATCGCCAGCGAGGCCAGCCGCCTGGCCCGCCAGAACAATCGTGTGACCATCACCTCCAGAGAGATCCAGACGGCCGTGCGTCTCCTGCTGCCCGGGGAGATCGGCAAGCACGCTGTGTACGAGGCCACCAGGGCCGTCGGCAGGTCACACCACCGCCAGTGAGTCGCCTCTGGGCGCCCTAAGCAGCCAACCCCAAAGGCTCTTCTCAGAGCCACCACTGGGCCCCAAAGACCCTTAGTGCTGCCACGTTGCACGCACGGCTCGGTTCTGGGGGTCCCACGGGGGTGCCTGCTCATTCTCAAAGCATTCATTAATAAACGACGCGTTGTCACCTCTAATACATCTGTGGTTTCATTTTCGCCAGCGAACATAGTGGATTTCGTTTAATCATCCTACACTTAATCATTCCGAATAATGGCAAATTTTGATAGGTATATTTCTAGGTCACTCTTCCTAAGGCTAAATCGGGTCGCCTCGGTTGTGCAATAATGGAATTTACATTTTTCACTCTTATTCTCCAAGAAGTGTGTGGCAGAATTATCCAGAGTTACATTTTGAGGGATAGGGCAGAAAATAACCAGACATCCCCCAGTCAAAGATATGAACGTATCACACGTCCAGAATTCATTCAGTACGGTAAGGAAGGTACAGCGCACAATGAGTGAAGCCAAAATGTCAAGAAATGATTCATTTTCCAGTCTCCCCAGAGCCCGAAATTAATAGTCTAATTCATTGAGATTTTTCTTATGTTTAAGCCAAATCCCTCCATGCTGTGCAGTTATGCATGGATGGTGGGACCACAGCCCAAGTCCCAGTCAGAGACCTGCAGCATCTAAATCACAGCCATAGACCCACAGTGTGGGTAGGTTGCTGGGCTAAGGCAGTAAGACCCTCCCTGAGAAATTCTTCTGGGGGTTTGAGGAGAGAGGTTGTGATTCCTTTTGTTGCCACGGACTGATGGCCTACTTGTTTTTAAAAGCAGTGATTTGAAAATACAAATCCAGAGCTGTGAAAGGAACCTGTTTCTTGTCCCTTTCATCAAATTAGGAGGAGGAAGGCGAGTAATTAAGAAAGCTAGGATTACTCCTTTTTTCTCACACGATCTCAGTGTTAATATTCATGTTAATATCTTCTAATGTGTTATAAATAAGTCCTCTCATGAGGATTAGTACCTATTATTGCTCTGGAAATTGGAACAAACTCATGAAAACATCTGAGAAAAGCGCTTGCTGCACAAAACGACCAAAGAAAACTACTGTGAAATCAACTGCTAGTAAATCCTGGATGGTGACTCGAAATAGTTGTACACAGCTGGAATGAAACTGTGGGTGCCAAAGGGGCATATGCCCTTTTGTGTGGGCCAGTAGGAACATACCCATTTCCCTAAGCCACTACATTCATCATGGTAGCTGGTACTGCTTCAAAATGCCAGTGTTTCCATTTGAAACATTATTCCAAGTTATTTCATGCATACCATCCTCAAGCTTATCTTTGTAAAAGAAGTAAGGTTCAGAAATAACATCCATTTGATTATCTCTATTTTGCTCTGGGCTGGGTGTTTTACCTTTGGAAATGCAGAAATCCAATAGCATTCATAAAACCACCGGAAACGGGTCTGTGGATTGAAGACAGGGAGTGTAATGGGACTGACACAGGTAAGTTGTTGGGAAGAGAGGGGGCCATGGAGATGAGGACTGGAATGGAATACGAATTCATGTGATTATTCACTTCAGGGGTTGATAGAGTAAAAGGGGCAACCAGTGAGCAATCATGACCTCATGGTATGTTTTAACTGAAAAGACAAACTACGGGAAAGAGTTAACGTTCAAATAGCAAATCGTGGAGTGCGTGTGGTGATTACATGGGGCGCTGGGCTGCGAAGAAGGTGCCTGAACACTGAGCAGGGGCCCGACGGGTAGGGTTGTGTTGAGGATGGAGTCATCGGGTCTCGAGTCGTGATTTCTTCATGGTTAGTCAAAGGATCACAGGCATGGCCCAAGGAGCATCCAGACAGCAGAATTTCCAGAGAATTTCCAGGGAAGGTGGCAGGTGTGTCACTGACGTGCTCTGACAAATGGTGAAGACTCGGGCTGCTGAGAGAAGACCGTGAGAGGTCCCACTCATTACCCAAATAGGTTGGTTCTCAGAGGTGGTGGATCTAGGGCGCTTCCAGGGCCACAGTAATTGACCCCGGGGCTGCAGCAGTCCGGGGGGAGGCAGGTCAAGGGGCAGCTCAGGTGATTGCTCACTAGGTGCCCCCTCTACTCGATCAACCACTGAAGTGGTTAATCACATGCATTCACATTCACCACTGGTCCTCAACCTTATTATTCCACTCTCAGTCCAACTGTTGATCCGTGTCGGTCCCACCATATTCCCTGTCTTCAATCCACAGACCCGGTCAGGGTTGTTTTACTAATGCCCCTACTGTGATTTCTGAATTCACAAAGGCAAAACACCTATAGAAAAAGAGATCCAATGTAATGAATGTGGCTTCTTAAAATTACCTCTCCTAAAGAGATTTGTGTGAAGTCAGTATGCGTGAGACCCTTTGGAACAATAGTTCTCATTAAAAATAGCTGCGAATTGGTGCAACCACGCTGGCAAGCAGTACGGAGATCCCTCAGAAAACTCGAAATGGACCCACCATTTGATCCAGCTGTCCCACTCCTTAGTTTAAAATCAACATACTACAGTGACAAAGCCACATTCATGTATGTTTACAACAGCTCAATTCACAATAGCTGAACTGTGCAACCAACCTAGAGGCCCGTCAGCAGACGAATGGATAAAGAAAGAGTGGTGCAGATACACAATGGGATATTACTCAGCCTTAAAGAAGAATGAAATTATGGCATTTGCAGGTAAATGGATGGAGCTGGAGAATATCATGCTGAGTGAAATAAGCCAATCCCAAACAACCAAAGGCTGAATGCTTTCTCCGATAAGTGGATGCTGATTCATAATGGGGTGGGTATGGAAACATTAAGGAACTTTGGGTTGTGGAGAGGGGAGTGAGGGGAGGGGAGGTGCTGTGGGGCTGGGAAGGACGGTGGAATGCGGTGGATATTATTACCCTATATACATGTATGATTACACTACTGTCGTGACCCTGCACCATGTACAACCAGAGGAATGAGAAATTGTGCTCCATTCATGTACGATGTGTCAAAATGCAGTCTACTGTCATGTATAAATAATTAGGACAAATTTTAAAATGAAAGATGAAATAAAATAGTGGCATTTTGAAGCAGCACCAACCACCATGACTAATTCAGCAGATTAGTGAAATCTTTCTTTCTTCCTCCCTTCATCCTCTCTCCCTCCTCCCTCCCCCCTTCTTTCGACAGTCTGTAGAAAAAAGCACATGGCTCCTTCAGCATCCACAGTTGTATTGTGGGATGTGTACAACAATTCGAGTCACCACCCGGGATCTCCTTGAGTTTGATTTCGGGGTAGCTTTCCTTGGGCTTCTTGTGCATCAAGCACCTTTATTCACATCTTTTTTATGAGGTTGTTCTAATTTTCCTGAACAATAAGTACTAGTCCTGATGACAGGACTCATTTGTACTATATCCTGTCACTACTGACCCCAGGTGGAACTCTGGAGGTGAAATTGCACACCCCACATCCCTGCATGTCTCAGGGAATCCTCTCTTGCTATTTTCTCCTCAAGCCCACAGGGCCCTGTCAAACAGAAGAATCCATGTCAGGGGATCTCTCCTGGGAGGGTCTTATTCCTCCCCTGATGGGCTCAAGAAATGTTTTGATATTTGCAATTTACCCAGATTTTGTCTCATTGTTTGGCTAAGACTGGCATCCTTAAGGTTGTGTGCATACTTTTAATAAGGTCGTTTACAACATTTAAGAAATGTGCAAATGAAGCACTTCACAAAAATGATCAAATATTGGGCATTAAAGAAAACTATAATAAGTGTCTTAGGACTGAAATCCCAGAGTATGCTCTTTCTCTGCAAATAATGTCAGCTAGGAAACAAGTTTTAAAAGAAAAGTAATTAGAAGATTGCCAACTGCTTTGAAATTCAGCAGTACATTTATAGAAAAATGAACCAAATGAAGTTGTTGGGACCAAGAAGAAAACACAATGGAAATTAAAATACAAGAACATTAAATTGAGTATTAACATTCAGATCACTTAAGGAAAAGGCATCATCGTAGTTCTTCTATCAATGGGCAGACCTTACTCCTCCTATTTGATGCAAGGGATAGGGAAATATCCCACTCCCAGGTCCATATTCCTATTTTTAAAATGCCAGGAAAACCACAAAGTCAGAGAACAAAAACAATAACAAATTTAAGTCCCATTCCCCTTAATCTATAAGCTGCACATCGCAGGAAGGCTGTGTCTGGCATAATGCGGGTCACTTTCCCACACATCAGGTCAATGATTGTGTCTCAGTGGCTGCAGGTCCCTTCTTGGCATCACCATTCTTACTGGAAGCTCCCTTCACCCAAGAGATGCATAATTGCATGTAATAAAGTTTTTGTTTTGTTTTGTTTTGTTTTTTGCCGTGCTTGGCATTGTACCCAGGGCCTTGTGCTTGACAGGCAAGCACTCTACAAACTGAGCTATGTCCCCAGCCCGAGGTTTGTGTTTTTAAAGTTGGAAGATTATCATTAGTAAACAGTAGAATCGGATAAATCCCAATGATTCTAAACACCAATTACAGCATCCAGGGAGCTGGAAAAGAGAACTGCTTCTTGAGATTTTTATTTAGCTATTTCCCTACCATCTTTTGGCACTACTTTACATAGTTACAAGAATTCCGTATGAGGGATATTTGGAAAAACTGAATTGGACAGGTGTGGTTTTTATGTCAAATTCTTCATTTTATATGTGATCTTATCACACATACTGACCTTCTGGATTATCCCACTGAATCCTTTATGGTGAATGAGAATGAAAATGATGAAAGACATTATTACAAAAATAATCTTGACCTGACTGGTTGTAATAAAAAGTGACCTAAGACTATAACCTACAGAAATGACTATATGATAAAGTGGCTAAATGCAGAATCATTTCAAAACCAACTACCTTCTTTTGAACTATTTGCACAAAGCTAGAAATGAACTCTAAAGCAAACAAACAGAAAATCCCCTGTTGTTTGAAAACTGATCTGTGCCATGTGTATAACAGCAAGCCAACAAAAAGCACTCAGACCACGAGGAGAAAAAAATGCGATGGAAATCGGAAAATGTTAAGACGAATGCCAGCCGGGACACGGTGGTACATGCCGGTAATCCCAGCGACCCTGGAGGCTGAGGCAGGATTGCAAGTTGAAAGTCAGTCTCAGCAACGTAGCGAGGCCCTAAGCTACTTAGCGAGACCCCATCTCAATAAATTGTTTAAAAAAGGCCTGGGGATGTAGCTCAGTGTTTAAGTGCCCATGCGTTCTTGCTGATCATCCTCCTCTTAATTTGATGCAAGGGGCAAGGGACATGCCCCACTCCCAGCTCTGGATTCATATTTCTAAATCGCCATGCTTAAAGCCAAACGAGTCACCGAACCACCGGCTGCACTCGAGGACTCACGCCCTGTTTCTCCTCCACCTCCACGCTGAATTTCCGCGCGGCCGCTCTCACTGCTTTAACAAACTAGCAACCCACACTGCCCACACTGTGGGTGGGCCAAGGCTGTGGCTCAGAGGCTGCAGGTCTGTGATTGGCTGGTCCTGCCCAGACTGGTACTTGGACTGGTCACAATGAATGCTCCCATCACTCACGCATAATCGCACATCATGAAGGTTTTTGGTTTAAAAATAAGAATCCCAGGGCGGGAGGCATAGATCAGTGGTAGAGCATTTGCCTAGCTATGCCTGGCCCTGGGTTCGATCCCCCACACCACCAAAATAGAACATGAATAAACAAATAAAATAAGAATAGAAAGAATCAGAATGTAATAGAACAGTCATTTTAGAATTTAGAGAGCATGAATTACTTTTAGTAAATTTGATCTAGCTATTTCAATACTAGGTGCTTTCATGTCTGCATTTAAACAATTCCAAGCATGGGAAATGTTTTTCTTTTTTTAAGTTTGAATGAAGTATGCTTATTTAAATCTGCTTTTGTCCCCCACCCCTACCGCATACACACACATTGTGTGTGACAGAGTGTGTCTGTGTGTGCGAGTGCACGCACACTCACACTAGGGCGCAGGCCCATGGTGCTGCGTGGGTACAGCCACACCAGCACATGCACTCACGCTAGCAAGTGCAGTGCTAGAAATTGAACCCAGGGCCTCACAGGTGCTAGGAAAGTGCTCTAGTGCTGAGCTACAACCTCCAGTCCTTAAAAACAAACAAATTAATTAAAAAGGATTTTTTTGAGGCATTACCTCGCTGAATCGCTCAGTTTGGCCTCACACTTGGCCATCTACCTGCCCCAGTCTCCCGCATAGCTGGGATTA